>SNQJ01S0047934.1:47933-70190 GCA_010110895.2 Picea sitchensis | reverse complement strand
AATACAATCCAAGGCTATTTGTTGAGCTTCTATACGTACCTCGGCACTCTAGAGAGGCCATATGCTACCTCTATGGTTTCCTAAGCACCCTAGAGATTGTTAGGGGGGCGCGTTCTAGTTTTCTTGAGGCTGTACAACTATTTCCTGGGCGATGGTGAATGCTTGGGAAACGATTTAAGACAACCATGTTCACCTTGAATTGGTCAAGAAACAATTATAATCCATTTGTCAATGTTAAGACTCAAATCTGGTTGACTCGGTGGTATTAAAATTAATGGTTTTGGCATGGAATGAAGCACTCTCACTCATTTGTTATAAAGCCCATTTCCCATATGATTTAATTGATTGTAACCTTGAAGATCTTTTGATGCATGAGAATATCATTTTCCTTCAATGATGGCCATTTGAAGAACTCTCATATGGTATGCTTGATTATCATTTTGGCATGTTTTAATGAATTTCCATATCTTATGGTTTAAATAATTCATTTGTTTATTGCATGTTATTTCATATATGCTTTCCATAAGCAACCCCATATATATGTTCCATTAATGGTGTTTAAGTGCATGGCGAGATGATTAGTGTAATAATATCTTTGAATTGTCAAGGGATTGTGAAGAGTAAGTGGATCGAGTGCACTTTCAGCATGCACTTAGCTTAACTCCATGTCAGTTTTTTTTTTCTATTGCAACATCTAAATATGTCTAGACTAGTATTTAAGTAATCCTGTTGTAACTTCCTGACTATTCCATATCTTTGGACGGTTTGGACTTGTTCTTGAATGTGCTTGATGTAAAAGAATTTATACTATTTATAAATTTGAGATAATTTTTTCTTGGAAAAAGTGCATGGCGAGATGATTATAGTAATATGAATCGTGAACAGTTGGTGATTGGTATACCAATGTGGCTTTATTTAGGATATTGTATTTTATATAAGTATTGAAATCTAATTTGACTCTTAAGTTCATGTTAATGATAATTACAACAAAGGTTCATTAAGCTACTTATATTTAGGATGAATTAGTTCAAGCACCAAACTATTGAATAGAGTTGATCTAATTAGGATATCCTAGAATTGAAGCATGAATAGAGGCTTTGTAGCCATACTGAGAAAAAGTTCTCAGTGACAGAGTATTGACAAAGTCTTGACTTTTATTGACCTAGTTACTATTATGTTGTTAGTTGGTTGTTGCATGCAAGTTACACCAGAGACCAAGCCATATCTCTAATCTTGAATAGTGTTGTTGGGTAGTTTACACTCACAACTATACCACAAATAAAGACCATGTAACCATTGTTGAAAGACATAGATCTCTATATAATGTGGAGAACAAAGAAGCACTCACACAAAGATGATGGTCCAAAAAGTGACAATGAAATACTTAGGAATGCACTCACACACAAATACACTCAGGTTCTTAGAAACTTAAATATTTTATAGTTTACCAATAGATGGGTTATTATCTCTACCACAAAATACCTCCAAAAAATTAGAATTTCTCACTAATACTATGAAAAATGTTCTAGCAACTAGACACAAGAAAAGGTTAGCATTTTTGCGCAATCCACATACATTCTCATTGACAAATCATATTTTTTACCTCCTTCAAAAGCTTTACATATGACTTCTATCATTTTTTATCATTCGTTGGAAATAAATAGATACCTATATTGTCATCTTTAGGGAGTTCTTCATGGAACCGTTTTGGCTATGCATTACATCATTGTACTTGCTACAAATGTAGTTGTGGATTGAATCTTTTTTTCATTTCATAAATTTTTGGAGATGTTGTATAGGATGGATGTGCATGTATTCTAACATAAATGCACTGTTCATGAACACTCCCATAACTTTGAAAGAATCTTTCCATAAAAATCAATATTGGGAGACTATCAAAGATTTATGATGTGGAAAATGTGTTACACTAAATATTTTATCTGAGAAAGAAAAAATATTATATTTATTGAATGAAAATATACATATTACGGTCCTTTGTACAAAGAACTATCCTTTTTTCAGCATTTCTATCCTTATCCCTCAAAATTTTTCACAAAAATTATCCTCCCTTCTAAACCGAACCTATTAGATCCTCATAATAGGTACTTTACAAAAACATTTTACACATACTGTCTCACATTCTCACTCAACTTTAATTTCCAATAGTATATAAAAAAATATGTTAGAGCTAGAAAGACATCTCCTCACACAATTGATCATCAAAATATTCTTGATATAAAAAATCCCCTGATTCGAGAGATAGAGCATCCTTAGAAAGCTTGTTAGCAATTGAGTTTAATTCTATGCAAACATGAACACATGAGTACCAATCCAACTAGCCCAATAGATCGTGAATCCTCTTCATCAACGGTTGAAAGCACGCCACGTGAATCTACACCTTTTCACTGACCTAGTCCACTACCACCCGAGAGTCTCCAAATATATGCACTTTCCTCAAGTTTAGAGAGTTGACAAGTGTTATACTTGTATTTTCCACCATAGGTTTTGCAAGCATGTTACTAGATGTTATGAGGATAAAATTACATAATTGAGTAAAATTCTCATAATTATTTCACAAGGAAATAATTATTTTGTCACAATTTCATAATTATGAAATAAAAATTATTTCATAATTGAGAATAACTCATAATTGAAAAGAAAGTTCACAGTGAGTTGGAAAAAGATGGTTAACCATATTTAACAATAGTTGACTTTGACGATGCTTCACTAAGGTTGATTATCATTGATAATTTTTGCTATGGTTAATTTTAGAAGAGCATGCTTGACTAGGTTTGACCAAGGTTGACTTTGGTTGTGGTTGACCATGTTTGACTTTTGTTGACTATGGTTGTATTTGGTATGGTTGGCCATGATTGAATTTGGTTATCTTTGTTAAACATTGGTTAACTATGGTTGAATTTGGTTATCTTTGTTAAACAATGGTTGACTATGGTATGTGGTTAACTTTGATTGAAATTGGTTGAGGATGGTTGACTATGCTTGAATTTGGTTTCCTATGGTATAATTAGATTGTCTTTGATTAACTATGGTTGACTTCAAGCAACAATGACTAACTTTGAGACACTTCAAGAGAAAAAAGTTAAGAGGTTGTCTTCAAAATTTTGTCAAATTGGGACAATATGCTTGACTTCAAGATTATGTCACATGGTGATATAAAGAGATTGGCTTCAATATTATATAATATTGCAACATGAAGAGCCGGTTGACTTCGATATTCTATTACATTGTAACATGAATATGTTATGTGCATTTTATAACTAAATCAAAGGGAGCAGAGCATAGGCCTCACTTTCTAGTTGGGTTTTCTCCCATATTGGGTTTACCAAGTCAAATATTGTGTTCATTTGTGTGGATGGTGTGTATTTGTGTCTATTATTTCATTTTTATATTTCATATATTTCTTAAATTCAATCCATAAGCTAGAGATAATAAATATGGGACCTATGGAAATAAACCACATAGATCTAAGATTTCAGAATATTATAAGACCTATTGTGATGAACTATTCCAGTGGAATATCCATGACAATTTACAAATGATATTGAGATCAGAGCATGTTTCTTTGGGGTATTTGTGGAAAGTTTCAAGGATACATGAATTGGTTTAAGATGAAAGTCATTGAACCCTATTCATGATCGACAAGTACATTCATAACAACCCTCAAAATCCAATAGAGGAGAGATTTGTGAGGCTAAAAGAGAAATTCATTGACATATCTCGCAATATGTCCTTACTCATGGTGGATCTAGAAAGAAATCTTGCAATTTTTGGAGAAGTTCGAGGCTCGAACTTAGATATCGAATCAGACGGGAAATCGGGGATAACAAAAATCCAAAAAATGAGTCGTGGAATGAACCTAAGAAAGAGTAGTTGAGTTCTAGTACCATAAACTCTTTGTAATCTTTATTCAAGGTGGAAACATAATTTGACATAAAGACATACCAAGGTGAGATCGATGCATTAAAGCTTAATCATTGGTTGCATAAACTAGAAGGTTGTTTCAATGTTCACCATATAGATGAAGAACACTAGATATAATTTTCCAGATTGAAGTTAGAGGGGCATGCCTTAACCTGGTGGGAAATCCATGTGGAAACACTTAAGTTGGAGGGTGATCCACTAGTAACTAGGCGGGAGGACTTCAAAACCCTCATCAAGTCAAAATTATACCCTAACAGGTATGGAGAGGATCTGCGTATCCGATAGCACTAATTCAAACAAAATCAAGGGAAAAGTGTATAGGAGTACACCACCGAGTTCAAAAATATGGCTATCATGTTGGGTATGTCTCCCAAGAACCCAAATGTACTCCTCAAGTATCTATGTGGTCTACACAACCATCTATGAAATCAACTTGATGCTTTTCAATCCAAGGATAGTGGATGAGGCATGTATATAGGCACAATATATGGAAAACATAGGCCACAAGAAAGGGCATCCAAGTGATTCCAAACAAAAAGAGAATCATGAAGCTTCCAAGGAGGGGAAGAAGAAGTGGAAAGGTGGGGAGGATAAGAAAACAACAACCACTGCACATTAGTAAAAGGATCCTAGAAACTATTGAAGCTATTTTAACAATTGCAATATTGATGGGAACATTGAGAAAAAGTGTTGGAAACTACATCCAGAGTTTAACCCAAAGAAACAAAAGAAGGATGCAAAGCAAAAGAATCTTCTATCCCTGGATTCAAGAAATTAGGTTGAAAGAAACTCTCATGTGGATGAGAATATTGTTTGCACATCAATGTAGAAGGAGGTGAATCTAAGTAACCTTCATCACCAAGAAGAGAGATAGATGACCAAATGTTATGGCATAATTTTCCACATATTTGCATGGATGCACTTGTTTGCATGAAGCTTAAGTCCATTTCCCACTTGTAGACTTAATTTCCCCCATTTCCTCCTCAAAATCTTTTTAAAAACTCCCTCTAGCTAGTCATATTCTTCCTATTATCTAAAAATGCATGTATGCAACTTTATATACGTTCATTACCCTTCAACAACTAGCATATGCATTTATTTGGCACAAAAAATATAAAAATGTGAATTTTTGGGCAGAGTTCACAGGTTTCTCCTATTCATTACCTCCTATAGCTCGTGTATAACTAATCCAACCAAAATTTTGAAGTATAAATACATGTCATTGGGGTCTATAATCCCATTCCCCGAGATTTTATGATTTTCCCCTCAATTTATGGAAAACCATGTTTCCAACACCTTGTTCATCTATCCCATTCAGGAAGAGACTCATTATGTTTCCTTGACTTTTCTGGAGCAAGAAGTAAATAGGTATGAGACATATTTAGTGGCTCAAGTGGAGGAATACATATATTGATTCCAGGGAGTTTCGTAGCAATATCAAGTTGTATCCTTCTTTGATTTCGTGTTATTAATATAATGAGAACTCTATTTTCCATCCCAATCTTATGTTATTGATTTACATTTGTAATATATGTATGCATTTAATTATCTTGATGATAACATATTGATCCTAGTTAGTATAGTTAAGAGTTAGTTGTTATAACTACCTTCTTTGCAACCTTATTTCTCTTTGTGTGTAGGTTGACAAAGAAATATTTGGAGTGAAACATTGGAGCAAGGATTCGTGCAAGGAGACTTCTCCAAATAATAGGATCCAAGTTAGTCATATTGTTTCTTATTAGTAGTTGGTCAGTTATGAATTCTTAATTGCTTCCTTTGGATACATTTATTTCTTGGGGTGCATGCTCTATGTGATATTCAAACCCATATCATAGTGGATTTATCCTTGAAACACCAAACTCTTCCACATCAATATCTAGGTCAAGAAGACCAAGATAGATTCCCTATTCAAATCTGATTCACAAGCTAATATCATAGCAGTGGATCTAGTTAGCTATTATAGCAAGATTTGCCTCACCATTGCTATCTTGCACATAGGGCCTTTTTCCATTTCCCTATGAAGACTTGTCATCCCTTTTTGATGAATCTAGAGCTAAAAATACATATTTTTCCACATATACGCACCCTATCTACTATACAACATGTGTATATGAAGGATGCTCCACTACAACTCGCGTACTTCAGGATTTGTGCCAGAAAATACAAAAATGAAGTCGGGTTTCCATGTCACGACATGAGATCTCTGATCCTTGGCCTTCCATATACTGGAAACGTTCCGACTCGGCCCTTCAGTTGCATTTGGAAGGCTATAAGAACACAATTCCGAGCTATGGAAAAGAGGAGAAAGCATTCAACTTTGAGAGCAAAGTTACTCTAGAGAAATTACTTCATATTGAGTCTGCATCCCTTTGTCCCTCAAGTCTGAACACAGTGTTCAACCCCCAAGCTCTTTCCCTATTGCTGAGAGAACCTCATTGTCTCTTTCCTATGAGCTTGCCTTTGGTGGAGGATTGAAGTTGTTGAGGCCCAGCTGGAAGGAACTTGATTTCTTGGTTTTGAATCGTGCCGACATGGAAGTCTGTAATGTTTTCTCTTCTACTGATCATTTATTAATAGAAATACTCCTTTCCCATCCAATTGGTATCGTGCAAATATATGATTATTATCCATGGGCATATTTGTAATTTTTATTAATGGATTATGCTATCTAATGTGCTAACCCCTTTACATTATCACTATATACTTGCTCTACTTATCTGTTGAGAACTTGTTGCAGGTACAAAGCTTTGGGTCAAAGTTCTCAACGGTGGAACATCATCAAACGTTGGAACGAGGTAGGCTTCTTTCTTATCTTGCTTGCACATTGGTTTATATAGTATATGCTGGAATTGAGTAGATTTCTGTAGTCATACCTGTCTATTGTGGTTTACCCTGGCCATAGAGAGTTTTTCCCTCGTAACATAATTGGAAACTCCACTGGGGAGAGATCTTCTTTCTAAGGTTTGAAGTACTTTTTCTCCTTGCATTTCTCTTTTTCCTTTGTGGTTCTTGTCATATCACTGCTTGACAGGTTTTGTTCACTCTGGGTTTGAGTTTTCAACCTTTTTATCCTTGCCCGACCTTGTTTTCAAGCCTGTACGCACCCTATTGCCTTGATAGTCGCATATACACATGTGATGTCTCACTACGAGCTGCGTATATATGCTTTGTTTCCCTGAACAGTCACATACACCTTATTTCCTTGCTTGATTGCTTGGTTTGGTGGTTTCTGGGTGGGATTTGATGATTGTTGAACCTTCTTAGGTCTGTGTAGTGCTTGTTGAGCTTCTCTGGGTCGGCAGGAAACCTGTTTGGAGTTGAATTTTGGGCGTACTCTTTCTCATCATTTTTCATTTTTGATTTGTCCTTGAACTTTGTGTTATTGCTTGGCTGCTTGGTATTCTGCTTGAGTTACTTCATTTATACACAAAAGAATTTATATATCAGGTTGCTTATCAGTCCGTGCATTTTCTTTTTAGTATATTGAAAATACAAAAAAAAATAGGCATTTTACATTGCTTGGCATTTTTGTCTTCTGAATCTTTATCATTAGCTTAGTGCATTTAGTGAAAGATTGAATTTTACTTCTGAATTGCAGAGTTGAAATTGAAAATTACACTGTTTTATACACATATCATTCCTTGAAAAGTTAAGATTAGAATTTGCATTATATTCGTATTTATTTTCTTGCAGAGTCATAATATCATGAGTTTCACTTCCATAAATTTTTGATTAATCATGACCAATAAAATTTACGCTTTAAACTAAAATTGATTAGTCACGATTTTATTTTTAGGGTGCACAAACTAGTCTAGGATTTAGTGCCTTGGGATATGATTTTGTGAGTAAACTTCTCCAAAGAAATTAAATCAACATATGTGTCTAAGACATGGAGATGAGAAGTCCATTGTATAATTGGTAAGATCAGGAGGCTCCGATCACACCGAAGTTAATCACGAGGTCGCGTGAAGTTAGTTGAAGGGATAACCCTTGGATGCTCACCTAGCGTCATAGATATTTATATGGATTTATTCATATTTGGGGATCTTGCTAGTACCCATACCTACGTGAGAAGCTGATGCTTTCAAGGTTTAGGGCTTTGCTACCCTACCCATGCAGTATCTGGGGCGATGCATTTGCTTTCGCACATTGCGCCGGTTATCGCGTGGTTTATTGGTTAGCGGCTTAGGTGTCATAGGTTACTGCGAGGGGTTATTACGCGCCCTAGGTCGAATGGGGGTTAGACAACACAAAGTATGGAGGATTACCTCTGCAGGGGGATACGTCGGTTGTTAAGCCCCCTATAATTATTGATTCTGTTACCTCAAACTTTAGTGGGGGAGTCTCGAGGTGCCTCTTGGGTGAGACATACCTTCATTAGGGTGGGAGGACACTCAACCACTTTAGCCAGTTTGCATGCATGTTGGCCGTTTGAATTTTGGTATGATCTTTGACTACTAGTTGTGGGATATTCTTATTTTTAGAGTCATGAATCATCATGGAGTCGGACCAACATCCCCACTGGTCCCGTCGTTTGTTACAGTTACCACCGGATTTAGAGTTCTTTCCTTCTAAGTAGAATTATTAGGTGTGGTACACACACATCCAATTTTCAGATTTGTGGTTCCACAAGGATGAGTGTTGAGTCTAGTATTCAGAACACTTGGAGTTCTTCGACTCCCATACCACTATAGTTAAATAGCTGCCGACTCCGCAACCACTATGGTTGGAGTGCGAGCTTATCTTTGGTACTATGGATTGACTTGTAGTTAATGCTTAGTCTCTTGCCTCAAACCCTTTTGCGGGTCGCGGATATTCGCGGGCTACAATTTTTTAGTCCATCCCTATGGCTTCAAGTCCATTTCCTATGGTATGGCTAACTTCACTTCGCGGTACAAGCGCCATCCCAAGCGCGGCTACATGGCATTTGGACTTCATTGCACCTCCTTACACTCCATTTCTATTTGGCGGTTCTCATATCCATAAGCGAATCCTAATATAGGAAGTGTCCTTGCTCTTAACCCCGGTTCTAATCCTTCTACATCTGGATGGAACAACCCAACTGGTGGACAAGTTCCATCCTACATCCCTACCTCCTCAGTGCCGATCCCAGGCCAATATTTTTGGCATGATGAATCCAATTCAATCCTCTAGGTTCCCACCCGGAGGAGGTTAGTCTTACGCTGGGCAGCCCCAGCTTTCGAATCCAGTGGGTTGGGGGCACTTTTTATAACCCCCAATCCAGATCTAATCCGACTGGGGAAATTTTCATAACCCTCATCAGAACATTCATGTTGGAATGATTCCCAACCCACCTTATACGAATCATCTTGGAGGAGGGCCTTATAATTCTGGATAGGGATTTGGTTCTTACTAGAATCCTAGGTGGAATTCAGTTCCCAACGCACAATCTTTTGCAGGAGGATGGGCGGAATGTAACCCCATCTCCCGCACTACGTACCTGTCTGTCAAATTTGGCTAAGTTAATGAATGACCAGGTGAGTCATGATCCCACATGCCCCCCATCCCAATCGGCTTCCTTTGGACATCCCAAAGTTTGAAGGTAATAATGGAGAGGACCCTGGTGATCACATCGCTACTTTTGACCTTTGGTGCTCATCAAATTACCTTAACCATGATTCTATTAGATTACGGTTGTTTCGCCCTCATTGGGGTTTTTTGTGAAATGGTATATTGAGCTACCTAGAGGGACATATGGGTCATTTAATTAATTGGTGATGGTATTTCTTAACCAATTCCAATTGACCATTCGTTATGATGTTGGCCTCAAACTTTTGTTGACTTTACACTAGGACACCTCCACTCATATCTCAGATCCTTATCGAGGAATTGGTAGATGGAGGCGGTTGATTAAGATGCCTATACCCTAACCTTTCTCTAGAATGGTTCCTAAAGTATCTACAACCTCCTATGCGGAAGGACGTTTCTACTTAAAGGGGTATCCAAGCGAGGAAGAGCTATATTTAGAGCCCAGCGGATAGATTTAATATATCTTCAGTTTGGGATGTTATATCACCCTCTTCTAGAAGCACCGCGGTCAAATTACGACCCTAGACAAAATCCTAGGCCTCATGTCGTTGGCATTGTAGAATCCACCAATGTAAAGTTCGCAGACTCGGTGACGAGCCACTTTAAGACTTTATCTCTAAACTAGTCTACTGGAGGACCAACTTCATATGGATCCTCCAAACCCACCCAATCAACAGATGTACATTCCATGCAATCGTCGAAGAACCCAAATGGTGACCAGCGACCATATGGGAATAAAGGAAAGGTCAAAATAATCGTCGTGGGGTGGGAAAAATGTAATAAACCCAAGAACAAAGATAATAATAATAAGCATAATAAAAATCTTTGGAGAGGGAAAGAAAGAAATCTAGGTGAATT
Organism: Picea sitchensis; assembly: GCA_010110895.2. Taxonomy (NCBI): domain Eukaryota; kingdom Viridiplantae; phylum Streptophyta; class Pinopsida; order Pinales; family Pinaceae; genus Picea; species Picea sitchensis. The sequence goes on along the minus strand of SNQJ01S0047934.1, from coordinate 59,840 downwards.
TTCCTTGTAAACTGTGTATTGATGACAAACTTATGCATTTATGATCCAAACTTGTGGAGGCTACGAGGATTTTAAATATACCACCCAATGTGTTGATGAATCCATCCACACATAATACACACTTCGCCTCGAGCTCTTGAGATGCGGAAGAAACAGGCGGTGGGGGAGTCCAAAACCCACCGTGCCCAATATGGAGCCATGTATCAACTGCATGAATTAGATCACGAAGGTGTAGCCACTTGATCTTGAGATTATATCTCTTTGCAAGCTAACTCTAGTCTAGAATCTCCCCTCCTCCTCCAGAGACGAAATTACATATTGAGAGCCAGGCCAAATGCATACCATTGATACGAGAATGGTGCCAGTGCTCTACCCGCGTCCTAATGCTAAGAATACCTAAAGCTACTCTATTGTTGGGACTTGGGCCAAACCCTTGTCTTGATCTTTGGCTTTGGAGTACTCCGGATGTGTCCTTCGCAGGAGGAATGCCTTACTCTACGCCTTGGGAGCTCACAAAACCCGATTGGCTTAAAAGTTATCAAGTTCGATGTCGCAGATGTGAAGCCTCGCGTGCCTTACCATGTGGCTTTCAAATCCACGTGGATTATTCTAAGTAGCCAAAGCGTGCAGTTGTTGATGAGAGGGTGTACGCCACACACTTGCGATGTCCCTAGTCACGTTGGAAGTATCTGGAGTTCTCACGACCCTTTCCAAGTCATCGGGTATGTTGATTGCATTTGATGGTCATTACTTCCGCCCTCATGGTATTATCCCTGCTACGGTCCGGTTAGGTGGGAAGATGGTAGAGGTGGAGATAGAAATTAGTTGATGCACCTCTTGATTATAACTTGTTACTAGGTTGCAGTTGGACCTATGCTATGGTCACTGTCATATCGTCGGAGTCTTTCATACACTTTTTTCCTCATCAAGGGAAGATCATGGCCGGTCAACCAATTGTCCTTTCGCGTCCTCTAGTCCCTAATGCATCATTGTTGGTTGATCTATCCATGTGATCGACAATTCTCATCCACAATTGAGAATATCGATTAATAGAATGTATTCTTCCCTTATGGGTACTTTCAAATTCTTGGCCTTTGATTTCTGCTAGTTATGCCATGTCTAGTAGGCTCATTTTGTTAGAGAGGTCCATTCCTTTTTACACTTCCTATTTTAGTGATCCATGGAGCCTACCTTCCTCGACTTCATCATGTGAAGGTCGATTAGCATCTTGGCATGGACATGCCACACTATCAACAAACTTGAGATTGTGTATCAAGCTGTTCTTGACTCTTCCGCCGATCCGAATCCTGTTACCTCGCCCGACGGATGAGGAGGATCCTATTATTAGGCATGTATGGGCCACCTTGTTGTCTTGTTCTCATGATTTCCTAGATGAGAATTTTCCTTCAGATGAACCCATCCTCGAATCCATGAATGGTTCCAGGAGACCTTGGGATGATATGCATAATTGATCTTATTTTCTCCCAAATCTTGAAAGAATCGAGGCAAGATGATTTTGGTCTACTTTGAGTGAGATAATCGGTCACGCCGTTGTAGTTCCACTTGTCACATACAAAATTTATCTTTGAAGAAATATGGCGAGTATTTCCCCTACCATCTCAATCGATATCTCTCATAATACAGCAGATTGAAAATGTAAAATATTGGGTGGGATTGTTCGCCCGAGGAAGAAAGTATGACCTACATCAATCTCTTCAAATAATTTGAGATGTATTTGCTTGGTCATGAAGAGATGCCAGGGATTGACCCTTATATTATCGAATGTGAGATTATAACTTACCCAGATTCTAAACCTACGTTCAACAGCGTCTTAGGCGTGAATCCTAGGAAGGCGCCTTTTATTAAGGTAGAGGTGGAGAAACTGCTTAATGTTGGCTTCATCTACCCGGTTCCTTTGACGGAATGGGTAACCAACCTCGTTGCTGTGAATAAAAAGCAAGGAACCATGTGTATGTATCGTTTTCTGTGATTTGAACAAGGCACGTCCTAAAGATAACTTCCCACACCTTTCATTGATGATTCACCGATGAGTGTGCGGGAGGCGAGATATTTTCTTTTATGAACAAATTTTTAGGGTATCTTGAAATCATATCAAGCCCGAGGACCAACACAAGATGATATTTATATGTGTAGGGTACTTTTCATACCCGAAAAAATGCCTTTGACCTTAAAAATGGGAGGAAACCTTTCAACGTGACATGAATTTCACTTTTCACGATCTTAAGCACATAGTCGGAATTTACCTTGATGATCTTGATGCTCACTCCCATAAGAGAGTGAATCATCAATATGAACCTTGATTTTTTGAAGATAATGCGTTACTATAGAATGCGGTTGAACCCTCATAAATGCATCTTTCGTCAAGTCTGAGGGTCATATTTTAGGATTTTTAGTTTCTGAGACGGGGATCATGGTATATCCTCTTAAGTTTGAGGAAATACTTCAATTGCCACCCCCACACACGATTAGACAAATCCAGGGTTTCTGAGGGGAAAGATAACTTTCTTCGTAAGTTTATAGTGAATTATACCAATATCACTAAGGTTTCATGTGCCTCTTGAAATACAACCCTTTTATATGGGATGAGTGAGCCCGAGGAGTCTTCGATGCTTTGAAGAAAGCAATGGTATCGACACCTCTACCGTCTTCGTTACAATGAGATTACTTGCTTTATATTTTAGGTAATGCGAAGGCGATTTGCTGCATGGATCTATTTAGGAGGATGATGAGCTCCATGAACACATAATCTACTATCTTAGTCAAAACTTAAGTTCCTGACCTAAGCATAATTACTCTCACGTTGAAAAAAATAGCTTTGGTTGCTGTTGTTCCTTAGCAGTCCAACGTTCGTCACTATATATTACTTTGCAAGACTCTCTTGTGGTTCTTTGATGTCAATCCATTTCAATACATCCTTACGGGTGTATCATAGAAATATAATAAATGGTTGTCATTTTACAAGAGTTTGAACTCAACTTCGCTTCGACAAAGTCCAAATCGCTAGTCTTCGGAGTTAATATCCATTTTTCCACGATTAGATGAGGATGTTATCCACGTTGATTTGTTTGTATATGAACACATTTTCCTCGTCTCGTTGTCCTAACCCACGGTATGGAGACATTGTCTTATATCTTCAAACCTTGAAGTTCGCTCAACATCTTTTACTTGAGATGACCGGCCCGATGTATTAGATACCAAGCCAAAAAAAGTATACCATCATGATGACACTTTGTATCGTTGAGGGATATATGATATCTTACGTTGTTATTTAACTCATGAAGAGGCCGAGTTAGTCCTAATGGTGCCACAAAGGGTCTTGTGGTGGTCACTTATCCAAGCTTGCAAAGACCCAAAAAATCTTACTTGTTGGTTATTTACGGCCTATTATCTTTAAGGATTGTATTGAAGCTGTTAAGAAGTGTCACCTCTGCCGGGTGTTCACTTGGAAAATGCACTTGCACCCAACCCATCTTCACCCATTCATTACCGTCGGTCCCTTCACCAAGTGGGGGTGAGCCGTGGTGCAACCCAACCCGTTTTGGGGGCATCAACATAAAGTCTAGTAAATTTTAATTAAGCGTTCTTTTTCTTATGGCGATTTACTCAAAAGTGGTAGTGAAAATGATGGTGTTAAGACTCTTGTGAAAAATGATGAAACTTATATGAACAATGGCAAAGAAACGATTATAAATTCTTATTTTTTCTTTTGAAATTCTTTTTAAAATTAGAAGAAAACACAGCGCTATGCTAATTTATTTTTCTTTTCAAATAACAATGCAAAGAAAATGCCGAGGAAAGAAAGAGATCTAACAAACCAAGTTTTTTTTTTTTTTATATTTTCTTCCAATCAAAGAATAAATAACAAAATATTCTAAAAGCAACTGATGAATGCACGATTCATGGCCCCCCCATGAATGCACGATTCAAAATGCAACTCATTTTCTTAAAATTTCAAGCTAAAAATAAGTTAAAAATCTAGGAAGTACAAGAAATCTTCTAAATGAAAAATCAAGCTATATTAGAGTCCAAACCTAGGCTAATATTCTATGGCAGAGACCACAAACCTGAGGGGTATAACTCTTGACAAAGGAAAGGATGAGAGGTATAACTCTTGACAAGGAAAGGATGACTACCTCTCCTTAAACCAAAAACTTTTCTCAACAGGCACAATGCTGACAATTAAAAAGCCAGCGTGTGCACGCGAGATTTGTAAGGTCAGAGCACGTGTACATGCATGCAAACCTTATGCAGGCCGCGTGTACTTCTGCAACTCTTCTAAAAATGAAACTACAATAAATCAAGCACTGACAACGACTACTAGTATTGAGAACCAAAATATCTTGAAGACTCATAAACTTACTTTGTCAGAAAAAGAAAACAATTGAAGGAAAATTTCATAGAACAAACCAATCTGAGGTAAAAACTAAGCTATAGACTGCAAACAACAAAGACTAGAAAGAGTTCCAGAAAACCCCTGAGAAGGATTATTCTTGACAAGGGAGAGGATGACTGCCTCTCTAAAAGAAATTTTCTGGAATCATACACGCGACTGACACTTCCTCAGCTAGCGTGTACATGCGGGCTGTGGGAAGGTAGGGTGTGGGTACATGTGTGCAGACCTTATATATGCCACGTGTACCTCTGTGGGTCTCGAAAAAAAAATGCAGTCAAGCAAAGAAACATAGATAACTGGTATGGAAGACCAGAATCTCTGTTAGCTCAGACTTTTGCAAAAACTTTAAAAACAAGAAATGAAACCAATTCTTAAAAATACCCAAGAAAAAACATTCCCAGAAACCCTAGAGATCCCCAGTATGGTCACCAATTCTGTTGTGGGTGGGAAATCCCTCCTACGGACTTAGCATTAAGGGTTTTATCATGCATGCAGAAATGACCTAAAGATTCTTACTTTTTACCATCATCCCATTCCTAGACCCCCATTACTCATGTGTAAATACAAGGCTCAAGAGATTAAGTTGGCGTACCTTATTCTCCGTGTTTGATGTCGATCCCTTTTCGTGCTTGGTCGTTCTTTGACTGCAACTCTCCTCCCAATTCTGACCTGCATTCACTAAAGACAAACAAAGAACTCCACATGCATTTGATCTATGAACTAACGTGTTAGAGATTTAAACAATCATACAATCAATATTCCAATAATGACAATCTCATATGGCGGGACGGGAAAAGAAACTCTTTTATTAACTTCACAATGATACCTTACAATGATAAAGTCAGTTATTGCTCCTCGATCCTGGTCCTAGACTCTTCTTACATTGTTTTCCAACTTCTTTTCTTTATACTTCTCTTTGCATAAGGATGGCTAAAGGTTGGGACAAAAGGAATGCTCAATCGGGTATAGTTTCTTTACTATGATTCTCCTCCTTTCAAATGGGACCCCTAACCCTTCTTTTATAGGCTAGAAGAAGATAGGTATTTGGTCGAGTGACCAGCCATGCATGGCCAGAAGGTTTAGTTAACTTACCCAAAGCTATGTGTTCCGTCAACAACTTTCCTTTTTCTGTGATTTTGTAGGTACACATGGGTTGTCTTGGGTCAGCTAGCGTGTACACACATGCAGTAATGGAGCAGGGCACGTGGGTCTTTATAAAAGGGTTTTTTAAGAAGAGTTGTTCAACAGTGTTTTGGAAAATAAGGAATCTGAGATGGTTTAATGCCAGGTAAGCATGTCTGGTGAAAATTAGGGTTATAACAATGGGAGGATCATATCTCACATGTCATGCAGGTGTTAGATACTCTGAAGAATTAATAAATAATGGCTAACATCAATAAATGTGAGTTTTCTCAGCATTCATTGGTGTATTTGGGATATGTGGTCGATGGAGGGGAACTCAAGATAGATCCTACAAATATGGAGGCCATCATGAAATGTCCAATTCCTACAATTATCATTGAGGTTAGGATCTTTGTTGGGGTAACACATTATTTGCATAAGTTCATAGCTTCAATTTCAGTAGTATCTAGACTACACCATGCCATAAAAGTGAGTGGTAACATTTTCCAGTGGAGGAAGAATTAGTAGAATTATTTCGATGAGCTAAAAATAAATATCAACCAAGGACAAGTTCTCACATTACCAAACTTGCAAAATCCTTTCGAAGTGGAGACATATGCAAGCTAGTATGGCATGGGATCATTTTTAATGCAATGAGGAAGGATTTTTTGTGGGTCAAAAAATTATTAGCATTAGAAAGGACCCCTTGACGTTGATCTACACTTAGAGACCTTTCCAATGAAGAAAAATTTGCACCAATCATAGCTCGTATGAAAAAGTTGCACCTCTCATAAGTTGACCTATCATGTTGATCACCATGGTACAAGAGGATGCCACGTCAACCCCCGTTACTCATGCATATGGGGCTAGACATGTGTGGAATTTAAAAAATATTCTATAAGGTCCAAAATTTTATCACAATTGAGGGTTGAGGAAGTCAAAACCCTACCCCTAGATGACTATCGGGCTATGTTATATACCGAGCCACTAGGAGGAGAAGGGGTTCTATTTTTTTTCATTGTATCTTGTTCCATATCTGAGAAAAACATTTGAGAATGGTATTTTGTGAGAATAATAGAGGAGGAGGAGGATTCAGTAGTATTCATTCAAGCCACAGTGCCAAAAGGTAACTCCATAGTGAGTTCTCATTCCTTTGTATGTGCATTTTATAACTAAAGCAAAGAGAGCAGAGCATAGGCCTCACCTTCTAGATGGGTTTTCTTCCATATTGGGTTTCCTAAGTCAAATATTGCATTCATTTGTGTGGATGGTGTGTATTTTTGCATGTTCTTTCATTTTATATTTCAGATATTTCTTAAATTCAATCCATAATCTAGAGATAATAAATCTGGGATCTAAGGAAATAAACCACATAAACATAAGATTTCATAGTATTATAAGATTTGTTCTGGCAAAATTTTCTAGTGGAATATCCACAGTAGTTTACTTATCATATTGGTATTAGAGTAGGTTTCTTTGGGGTATTTATGGAAAGTTGCAAGGATTCAAGAATCAATTTAAGAAGAAAGTCGTTGAAACCTAGCCATGGCCAACAAGTATGTTCATAAAAACCATCAAAATCTAGCAGAGGAGATATTTGTGAGGATGGAAGAGAAATTTGTTAACATATATTGAAATATTTCCTTCTTCATGGTGGATCTAGCAAGCAATCTTCAACTGTTTAGAGAAGTTGGAGGCTTAAAATCAGAGATCAAATTAGACAGGAAACAATGGGATAACAAAGACCTAGAAAAGGAGTCACAGAAAGAACCCGAGAAAGAGAAGTCGAGTTCTAGTACTATAAACCCTTCACGGTATTTATTCAATATGGAAGTAAAAGTAGACATAAATCCATACCAAGGTGACATCGATGCATTAAAATTGAATCATTGGTTGCAACAACAAGAATTTTATTTCAACATTCACCGTATAGATGAACAAAAGATATCATTTTCCAAATTGAAGTTAGAGGGACATGCTTTAACCTAGTGGGAAATCCATGTGGAAACACTTAAGTTGGAGGGTGATCAACTAGTAACTAGGTGGGAGGAATTCAAAACCCTTATAAAGTTGATGGAACTACCTCAAGAAAAATCAAGGGTAGAGTGTACAAGAGTACACCACTGAGTTTATATTGATGGATACCATTCTAGGTATCTCTCCCAAGAACCAAAATGTACTCAAGAATATTGAGGGTCTACATAGCCATCTACAAAATAAAGTTATGTTTTGCAAGCCAAGGAAAGTGGACAAGGCATGTGTACATGCACAATATTTGGAAAACATGGGTAGCCAAGGGGTGCCAAGCAGAAAAAGCACCAAGAAGCTTCCAAGGAGGGGAAGAACAAGTGGAAAGTGGTAAATGATAAGAATACAACATCCATTGCACATTAGTGCGAGGATATTACAAACCATTTTATCCATTTCAATATTGATGGGGAAACTAAGGAAAAGTGTTTGAAAATACATCCAGATTTGAACCCAAAGCACCACAAGAAGGATGAAAAAGAAAATAATCTTCTAGCCACATATTCAAGCAATCGGGTTGAAAGTAGCTTTGATGTGGATGAGAATATTATCTACACATCGGTGCATAAGGAATTGAATCTGATTAGCCTTCATCATTGGGAAGAGAAGGAGATGACCAAATGTTATAGATCTTTTTCCACATCATTGCATGGATTTTCTTGTTGGCCTAAATCTTAATTCCATGTCCCACTTGCAAACTTAATTCCCCCATTTCCTCCTCAAAATATTTTTAAAAACTCTTTTTGGCTATTCATATTCTTCCTATAGTTTGAAAAGGAATGTATGCACCTTTTTATATGCTCATTACCCTTTAGCAGTTAGCATGTGCATTTATTTGGCACAACAAAATAAAAATGTGATTTTTTGGGTGGAGTTCACTTGTTTCTCTAGTTCATTACCTCCTATAGCCCATGTATAACTACTCCAACAATTTTTTTAAAATATAAATACATGTCATTGGGTAGAGGAGAGGAGGATTCCATTGAAGCATCATTATGCTAGCGAATTTTTGCTGAGTTTGCAAGCCCATTCTCTACATTTTTAATATTTTCCCCTTAATTTTTGAAAACCCATTTTTCCAACACCTTGCTCATTTATATTTTTTAGGAAGAGACTCATTCTCTTTCCTTGAATTTTTTGGAGGAAGGAGTCGAGAGGTAAGCTACATCTTCAGTGACCTAGGTGGAGGAATCTAGATATTGGCTCTGAGAAGTGTCGTCGTAGTATCATGTTCTATCCTTATTTGATTTCATGTTTTTAATATGATGAGAAATATCTTTTCTATCCAAATATTGTGTTATTGATTTACATTTGTAATATATGTATGCATTTGATTATCTTGATGCTAACATATTGATCCAAGTTAGTATAGTTAAGAGTTAGTTGTTATAACTACCTTCTTTGCAATTGTCTTTCTCTTTGTGTGTAGGTTGACAAAGAAAGATTTGGAGTGAAATATTGGAGTAGGGATTCACACAAGGAATAGGGATTTATAAAAGGAGGCTTCTCCAAACATTAGGATCTAGGTTAGTCATCTTGTTGCTCATTAGTAGTTGTTAAGTTATGAATTCTTAACTATTTTGTTTGTATAGAGTTAGTTCTTTGGGTGCCCGATCTAACCCAAATCATAGGGGATTTATCCTTGAAACACCAAACTCTTCCACATCAAGATCCAGGTCAAGAAGACCAAGATAGAATCCCTTTTTTACTCTAGTTCACATGATAATATCATAGTAGCAGATCTGGACAACAATATTGGATTGGAGGCTTTTTTTATCATCCTAGCCCATATCCATTGGGATGGGTAAACAAGGATGTTGATATCAAGGTAATGAAATAGTGTAAGATTAAATTTGTTTCAAGTGTTGATTTATTGATGAAGTGGAATTGGAGGTAGTACCCCTTAACACATGTGGATTAGTGTTTGGAAGGCCCTACATGTATATGAGGAATGGAATATTCATGTGGAGATCCAACCAATACTAACTAATCAAGGATGGTATGTCCTACATCATCATCACTTGCAAGTGCCAACCAAGCCAAGAAGTTGATTAGTTCCAGTAAGAAATATGTTTTACTTTTCTTATGAGAAAATTAGATTGAAGGTGAGGTGATAAGAGTAAATGAATCTCTAGATGGGCGTACTAAAGAGAATAAACATCAGTTGAAGGAGTTTCTATAGGAATACAAAGGAGTGTTTTAGGAGCCTAAAAGGATACCACCCAAGAGGGAAGTGGAACATAAAATATAGTTATTTCCAGACTCCCCATTTTCGAATATTAGATTGTATAGACAATCCATTTTGGAATAAAATGAAGTGATGAAGTAGTTACAATAGCTATTTTTTACAAAGAAATCCCCCTGCAGACAAGTGGATTCTCTCTTGGATACTAGACCCCTATAAACAAGACAAAAAGGTGCAAATGTTCAACACTGACATTCCTTCTAATGAAGCTAAACTAGTTGAAGAATAAGAAGAAAGGAATATAAATACCTTTAATAACGTTTGTCCTTGCTCGATCTAGGCTGATATTGATCTCCAAGTTCTTCAGAAAGTCCTACAATCAAAGGAACAACAACGACAAAGCATACTTCCTATTCCTACCATGATTAGCTTCAAAATAGGTCTATCAAAAAGAACAAATTCATGAAACATACACGAATTTGAAGGAAACAGGTCAATCACATATATATATTAATGAAAACAAAGAAAGTGCTTACAACCATGATGTAGATGCAACATCTTCACCAAGCTCTCTTTTTCCAGACCCTTGCTCAAAATTTCCACGATCAGAATGACTGTAACTTTCACTGATAAATCTTCGTTATGAGATCATAAGTTTGATGCCTTCAATGTCTCTCTATACCATTTCTCATGAGATCATAAGTTAGGTATATCTCTCAATCTCCATATATGATTTTACCATGGGAAGGCCTCCTTATATAATCTTGGAGAGACCCAACCACCTTAGATATTCTTGGGATAGGTTGAGGATATTTCTCCTTCAGTTGTGGATCCTCCCTAAGATCCATCCTTGACCTAAAATTCAAATCCAACTGATTTCCAAGATGAATGGGATTTTTCCCTGATTTTCCTCAACAACCCAAAATTTTCTCAAACAGGCAAGCGCTCCCCCAAAAGGGTGCACAGAGCGTTGCAATTCTCCCCCAAAGGAGGGTACAGGGCGCTAGCACTCCCTGATAAAGGGCAGGGGAGTTCCTTCAAAAAATCCCAACGCTCCCCCAGAATGGTGTCTTGAGTGTTGCAACGCTCCCCCAAAGAGGGGTATGGAGCATTGGCATTCCCTGACAATGGGTAGGGGAGCGTTGCCCTTCAAAAAGCATTTTTAAGTGGTCTTTTCCATGGTAAAAGATTTGTACTCTTTGTCATGTGATTTCTCCTTCTTAAATCGATCTTTGAAGGTGTCTTAAGTGTCCCTATGATGTTGTTAGAGACACCACATAGGTAATATGATAGTATGATGTTTGTGACACTGGTAATGATGAAAATAGGTCATCATTGGAGTGATTAATTTTGATGTGTAACAGATTCCCCCCCAAAGTGTGAAGTTAGAAGACGTGAACTGATGACTGAAGTACTTTGTAGAATTTTTCAAGCAAGGGTATGGACTTGGAGAACCTGGTAGAAGCTGTACACAACCATCAAACAAATATTATGATATGTTTCAAACCCAATGTAGGTATACCTATGCTTGAGTGATAAAGACTTTTAAGGTATGGCCTCCATAAAATACACTGTGGATCCATAATTATATTGACAAAAAGGTATAGCCATTGAATATACATTGTGGATCTATACTCCCATGACCTGAAATGATCGTAGCCATGAACAATACACAGTGGATCTACGAGACGACAAGACATAGCCACGACCAATAAAAAGTGGATCTAATTGACAGTATATGTGTCAATGTTCAAAAGAAACTCTGTCGCAACCTAGGAAAATTACATATAAGAGTGATGACTCAACCCAGGGTCTTCTTACTGATCCCGATGTAGTATGAGTATAACCATGTGAATAGATGTCATGATGTCGAACATGATAGAAACCACTTGATTACTAGTCAATGAGGTAAACCGTTAACAAACATGAGGAAAGTCACCATTGATGTCAATGATTCCCAAGGTACTCTAGTACATTCCATCGAATGTGAATGGATGAGGTAAAGTCGAACATTCGTGGAATCATCCGATCAGAGGTCAATGATGTAAACCCACTATCGGACGCAAGGAGGCCTGCCATTGAGGCATGCAGGTCCCAAGGTACTAACTAGTTTCTAAGTACAGTTCCCAAATAATATGTTGAAGTCGACAGGAACAAA
>SNQJ01S0047934.1:22306-40571 GCA_010110895.2 Picea sitchensis | reverse complement strand
GGGGGGGGGGGGGGGGGGGGGGGGGGGGGTGATAGTCCTCCTATAAACTCAGAAAAAGAGCAAAAAATTGCAAAAAACTCACCCAGAATGCATGAAAATTGGTGAAATTGCTAGTGAAGGTAGGAGAAGGTTAATGGATGATGAACAACCAGGAATTGCTTGGGGAAAATACCTCAAATATAGAATGTAATAGTGCATATATATTTGAGTTTCCTTACAACAACTTTCATACCATCAGATAAAGGAGAAAGCAATAAATCAACTCTAAATCTTGAAAGAAGAAGAGTGACTCAAAGTAAAAAAGAAATAGATGTTACAAACCCAAACAAAGCATCATGAATTCTTAGAAATCAAAAGTTTGGAGGCTAAAACAAATATACACTGAGGTGATAAGAACTCTAAGAAGATGAAAACATGAAGAAATGGACTCAGGGATCAACTCCCTACAAGATTTCTAACAGAAAAAGAGTAGTGCTCTAGTGTCAAGGGTACTAGAGTGTTGCAACGCTCTATGGAAGCCTATCAGGGAGTGTCAGCACTCTGGTAGCAGAGGCAGGGAAGTGCTAGCCTCTCAAAATTAAGAAAAATGCCAAGAAATCCAAAAAATCAAGAAAACTCATAAATTCAAAGTGTATAGGATGAAGCAAAGAGCCAATCAACACATCCAAGAATCAGAGACACAGTATGAATAAGATCAAAAAATGAGCAAAGGATAAAACAAGATCTAGGAAGGAAACCAAAATTGAAAGTTTCGATTTCCCTAGTGGAGTCGCCAATTTCTGTTACAAAGAAATCCCCCTGCGGACAAGTAGATTCTCTCTTGAATACTAGACCCCTATAACCAAGACAGAAAGGTGCAAATGTTGAACACTGACATTCCTTCTAATGAAGCTAAACTAGTTGAGGAATAAGAAGAAAGGAATAAAAATACCTTTAATAACATTTGTCCTTGCTTGATTCAGGCTGATCTTGATCTCCAAGTTCTTCAAAAAGTCCTGCAATCGAAGGAACAACAACGACAAAACATACTTCCTATTCCTACCATGATTAGCTTCAAAATAGATCTATCAAAAAGAACAAATTCATGAAACATACATGAATTTTAAGGAAACAGGCCAAACACATATATATATTAATGAAAACAAAGAAAAGTGCTTACAACCATGATGTAGATGCAACAAATTCACCAAGCTCTCTTTTTCCAGACCCTTGCTCAAAAGTTCCACGATCATAATGACTATAACTTTCACTGATAAATATCCCTTATGAGATCATAAGTTTGATGCCTTCAATGTCTCTCTATACCATTTCTCATGAGATCATAAGTTAGGTATCTCTCTCAATCTCCATATATGATTTTACCATGACAAGGCATCCTTATATAATCTTGGAGAGACCCAACCACCTTAGAGATTCTTGGGATAGGTTGAGGATCTTTCTCCTTTATTTGTGGATCCTCCCTAAGATCCATACTTGACCTCATATTTGAATCCAACTGATTCCCAAGATGAAGGGGATTTTTCCCTAATTTTCCTCAACAACCCAAAATTTTCTCAACCAAGCCAGTACTCCCCCAAAAGGGTTCACAGTGCGTTGCAATGCTCCCCCAAAGGAGGGTACAGAGCACTAGAACTCCTTGACAGTGGGAAGGGGAGCGCTACCCAAAATTCCTTTAAAAGATCCCAACGCTCCCCCAAAATGGTGTCCTGAGTGTTGCAACACTCCCCCAAAGAGGGGTAGGGAGCGTTGGCACTCCTTGACAGTGGGTAGGGGAGCGTTGCCCTTGAAAAATCATTTTTAAGTGGTCTTTTCCATGGTAAAATATTTGTACTCTTTGTCATGTGATTTCTCCTTCTTAAACCAGTCTTTGAAGGTGTCTTAAGTGTCCCTATGATGTCGTTAGAGACACGACATAGGAAAGATGACAGTATGATGTTTGTGACATTGGTAATGATGAAAATAGGTCATCATTGGAGTGAGTAATTTTTATGTGTAACACTATTGGAACATGGTGTGATTCAACCAAGCACGTCTCCTTGTGGGTCACCTATCATAATTGTAACAAATAAGGATGGTACTTGACGAATGTGTATTGACTATAGAACATTAAACAAGATTACACTAAAAAATCAATACCCTCTTCCCACGATTGATGATATGCCACATCATTTGCAGCACATAAAATATTTCACCAAGTTGGATTTAAAATCGGGATACCACCAGGTACACATCAAGGAAGAAGACACCTAGAATATTTCTTTCAAGACAAGGAAAGGTTTGTATGAATGGTTAGTCATGCCATTTAGTTTATGTAATTCACCAACTACATTTATGATACTAATGAATGATGTATTACGTCCATATCTAGATCCATTTGTCAATTCTATTTGGATGATATATTGGTTTATAGTGCTACCTGGGAGGAGCACATATCGCATATCATTTTTGGACTTATGGGCTGACCTAGGTTCTACCTCAGTTCTCCAAGAAAACCCTTATCACCATCGACCCTTCTGGTAAACTAAGAGGCTACACCATGCACATAGTGTACAACGCAGTCTCATCTGACATGGTTTATGGGGGACTGCAGGACACATGTGTTTCTAGTCATGGAAGGGATTGATGAATCTTCTTTCTTAATTATTATTTCTAATTAAACATGCATCCTATTATAATATTCATTAGAACCATTCATTCATTCATTCATAATATGTATTCTGCAGGTCTATTCTAGTGCACGTTGTAAGTAAATTCATTCATTCATCTATCTAACCATTCAATCATAACTGCAGAAAGAGTAAAACATTCAGACACATTCAGACACATTGCACATAAGGTTTTACCTTGGTTCACCCCCCCTAGGGCTACATCCACAGATATATTCTTCTTCTTTTCTTATTAATCAAAAGGTGTTGCACGCATTACATCATAATAAAGAGTAGTGAGGCAGACCAGTATCACACCAAGCTCCATAGCTTGCGACCTGACCCTCAACTACGTCTCTAGACTTACTACATCCAAGCTCCATATCTCTCAACCATACCAAGACTCAAACAACTCCAAAAGAATCTCCAAAAAAGACTTGTTGCACACACTCTAAGATATGGATTCGATACCTAGATAGATTCCTCCTTCTACCTTAGACTTATTCTATTTATATTAAAAAATTGGGTTAAACCATTACAGTATGATTCCAAAACCCTAACCCTAACATGTCTAGGTTTGTCCACATCTGTGTCGGATTTTCGTAAATCCTATCGCACATGTTACTTTTCCTCAAAATGTGGTGCACTCTCCTTCTTAGTTCAATCTGCCTCATTATCTATGTTGTTCTCCCAAACATGCCTACTGCAACAAGCCCCCAACACTAACATGTGGATCGTCCCAAGCCACACAGACTTATATCACCTTCTGCAGTGCTACCTCCAATGCATGAAATTTTTCTTCCAACTCTGTCGCTCTTCTCTTGGCCTGTGCAATTTTTCTTGCTAGTGTCTCCAAAACCTACTCTATCACAAGATCTTTCAACACTTCTCTGCTTTCTGCTAGCACTTGTTCCCATCTTCCTTTCACTATCTAGATCTTGTCTATCATTCCTTCGGCTTATTGTTGAAATGGCTCCAACTAAGCATGCCTTGCTTGTTTCTCCTCCTGCATAGTATTTACTTCTTCCTACAAATTTTCTAGCTCTTGCGCAACCCTCATTCTTAGGGATATGTCCATGGTATTCTACCTCTTCTTCAAGTATTAAATCGCCATGTTCATTTTTTCCTCTCTCTGCTCCAGCTGCGGGATCTTCTCATCCTCTTCCATGTCGATCCAAATATGTGTAGTCCTGTCATATAGTTTGACCACTTCTTTAACCTCCTACGCTATACTCTCTACCTGCAAAGTATCTTCCTTCTCTCTCTACTCCCATACTTATGAAGGTGTGCTCGGAGTTAATTTCTCTATTAAGTTCACTATATCTTGTTTGTACTTCTCCATTGTGTGCACACTATTTTGTATCTTCTCTTCTATTGTAACCTATTGTGCCTACACACAGTCTCAGATTGTATTGTATACTTCTACAAGTTTCCTTTCTAGGTTATCTACGTGCTGCTTCTCCTCCTTCTTCTCCAGCTTGATCTGCTCACATGTCACTTGCAAAATTTCCTTCACTTCACAGTTGAGCGCTAGGTTGGTGGAATTCGCCCCAGCTCTATATTGTACTTCCTGCATTACACTTGCTTGTAGTCCATATAATGATTTTGTGGGTATGTTCACCAGAACCAACTCTAGATGTTCCATGTCCTTTACTCATCTCTGCGTTGTGTTTTCATCTACCTTCAACATTTCTTGTGTGAGTTTGAATCTGTCACTACTCACTACTACTGTCTTCAAGGTCTCTTATTTCTCTTTCTGTGTTGATGCTTCCTACGTTTTTTCTTTCTTCTGTGTTGTTGGATGATACGTGTTGGGTGAAGGCCCATTTTGGGGAAAAGTCCATTTTTGGAGACAAAAGCATGAAGTGGAAGAAAAGATAGCTGGAAGGAAAAGCAACATGTGCAAGGAAATCATGTGATGTGTGCATGAAAGGGAGGCCTAACTACACTAGGGTTAGGGTTTTTGCATGATATTGTAATGGTTGAGAAGCCAAGAGTGTGTATAAGTAGCACTTAGGAGGTCCAGAAGAGGGTCGTAGAAGAAACCGATAGAGACATATAGAAAGAAGAGTGAGAAAGACTAGAATTGCAACATTTTTGTAAGCTGGTGATCTAGGAGGAGTCGAGCAACTCGATCATGAGGGTTAGATTGTAGGTTGAGGAGCTTGGTGAGATCTAGTTGGCCTCATAGAGATCATGAAGCCTATTGAGATTGTATGATCTGAGACTATAAACGCATGCGACACAATCTATTGCTGAGACACAATAAAAGATCTTGAGAGCCAAATCTTTGTGGATGTATCCTAGGAGGGGGTGAAACACAGTAAAAATTGTGTTATGTGATTGAAAGTTATGCATATCCATTGTTGTTAATGATTAAATGCTAGATGAATGAATGAAGGAACTATTTAGATCTGATATTCACATGCATGAGTAAGAGTGATTGATTAATTAAAATGTTAGAATAAATAAATGAATATTACAAGGTATAACCATATATCCCCACTTATTCCCAGGTTGCAAGCATTTGAGTATTGCAACCACCCATAGAACTATCTCGGGTGAGACTACGCAGGTCACCCTGTGTACTATGTTGCCTTCTGGTTTACTAGGAGGGCCTATAGTTTTAGAGGGATTTTGTTGGAGGCTTGTTAAGACTGAACCTACGTCGACTGATGACAACAAGGTGATATTAGAGTAGATAATGTAGTTGTAAAACCAACAAATGGTTCTGTTACTGGTTGGAATAGAATTGGATTGAGTGATTAATATCTATTGAAGAAGCGTAAAAATAATATCAGATACGGAAAAAAATGTTAAAAGAACGAGAATATAAAAGGGGATGTTGAGACTGTGGAACCCAACGAAGGAAGAAATCAAGAGATGGTTGAAAACAAAGGAGCTAGAGTTTGCACAGAAAGATAATAGAAACCCAAATTTAACACCACGTGTATACCTAGACAAGTACGTATTTAGCGACTTGCATGAAGTATTTTTCTATGATTTCCCACATGTATCGAAGGAGTGGATATTGAGGTTGAAATACAACCACACTACAAATCTAATCAGACATCTAGAGTGGAATCCTACGGAGATCGCGCACTTACAAAAAGTTGACAATAAATTTACGGGCGCAGTAGATTTCTGGTTAGACAACATTGTTGTAGGATTTATCACAGAATTTTCAGTAGATACTGTGAAGTCTTACAACGCATCAGAGCAAGAGTTCTTGAAGGGACCTCGAGGTAGGTATATCAGATCATTGTATACTTCCATTAATATATTACTATATAATAAGGGTTTAATGAAAATTGCCTTAGACAACTAAACTTCCTTGCGTGCATAGGGGAAAAGGGAAAGCACTGACAAGAGACGAAGAAATGGATAGAGGAAAGAAGGAGGAGGCCTTGGATTCAATCATGATGGAGGAAGACCATATCAAGAAGATCATGGAAACAACTGGAATAACACGCAGTGGAGTACCCTACCAATATAAGATGAAAAACAAGAAGAGAGCCATAGCCACAAGGGAAGGATTGGCAAGTGATGAAGAAGAAGTAGAGGATCTCTGGGTTGTGGAGAAGATGGAGGAAATACTACGCACAACATATGAAAGGAAGACAAGAGGTCCAAGAACATGAACAAAAGGAAACACTCCTATCCATATCAGTGTTAGTGTGGAACCCATAAACCTTGTGTGACTAATACACCAATAAGACCACCACCATTTAGACAACCGAATTTGGAAGGAAGACAACATGAAGTACATCTAGTCAAGGAGAAGCAACTGGAGGAGCCAGTTCAAGAAGTGGTAGCCAAGTATCTACACCATGCGGAGGTAGTAGTTCAAAAGTCATGATGGAAGGACATGATCCCACCATCAGATTACAATAATTTAAGGGAGAGATATTGGAGTACCCTAAGAAGCACTTGTTCATTTGTGAAAAGATCTGGAAAGAAAAACATATCACATATGAGGACACTAAACTTGCGTAGTTATCCATCGTGCTAAGAGATCATGCATTGGATTGGTACATGATCTTAGCCGCAAACAATCCACTAGGGACAACCAGAATGATTGTGGATATCAAGAAGCTATTGATAAATGAATTCCAGAAACCTAGCTCAGAGGATCAATACATGAATGAGATGATCGAGATCAGACATAAACCAGGAGAATCTATGTGGGAGATTGACCAGAGATTCAAAGGATTGAAGGTGAAGATAAAATATGTCATGATAGACATGCAACATAGGCATATGTTTGTCAATTCTATGCTACGACACTTGAAGTACCCTTTGAGACAAAAAATGTTTCAAACTCGGGAAGAGGCTCTGCAGGTAGCCCTACAACTGAAAGAGAGACAATATTAGAAGACAAATCCAACCATAGAGGAGCTGAAGGAGGATATGAAGAATTTAACATTTCAACTAAACCAGAATAGTGGTAAGGACAAAAGAGAAGTTGTTTGGTGTACCACATGTAGGACAGAAGGACACCACAAGAATGAATGTCCAACATTCCCGCAGTACATGGAAACATGACTTCCAAACCCTTTGCCATCAGAAGGAATATGGTGTGAGATCTGTAAGACACAGGGGCATGATCCATATCATTATCCAATGATGCAAAAATACCAGACAATGCCTAAGAGTTCATATTGCAACTTTTGCAAGTCAGTAGGCCATGATGACAAAGATTGTCGGACAATGGAGCGGATGAGGGAATGAACATTGGATACCTATAGGGTGCATGAAGAGATGATGATAGGGAAAGATGCATCACAGTTCAACCAAATACCAGGCCCATATAACATTGCGCCACAACAATATAACACTGCATAGCCGCAGTACAATATCGTGCAACCACAGTATAATCTCGTGTAGTATAACCAAGCACCCCAGTGCAACGCACCGCGAGGAGATCGAACTAGATATAGAGGTGGAGGATGAGGAAGAGGAGGATTTGGAAGAGGCAAAGGACCGATGGTATGTCAAAACTGTCAACAACCATGACACTATGCAAGAGAATGTCCACTTCCACCTGTGACATGTATGTATTGTCGCGCATCAGATCATGATACAGAAGACTGTCTGACACTATTGGGGAAGATCCAGGAAAAGAGAAATTAGAACAATCATAATGTTCAATGGATTTCTGCAGAAGCAAGGGATGAGGGAATAAATATCAACATAATTATGCGCGGAGGAACTAAGACAGGAAATGACGTAGTAAGATAATATCCAACACAACACCAATGGGTGAAGAAGAATGCTGAACCACATAAGTAGTTGGATGCGTGGAACTAAAAGGGGATATTCCAGCAAGCCAAGCAAGAATTCTTGAATCCAAACATTGCATATACATCAATTGTGCAACATACTCAGGAAGGACCAACGTATGAGATGCCTTCATCACTAGATCATACTAATGAAGCACAACCTATGGGACAAGTAAGTACCATAAAGGATTTTTTGCAATCCTGTGTTAAGCTATTAAATGACCAATCATCTATTAAAATTTTGCAAAATATGCTAGAAAAATGTAACTCCGAGGTAGAGGGTAAACTCGAACAGAAAATAGTCAATCACCTGTATACAAGAAGGAGGACAAGCAGGGAATTCAGATTAAATGCTAACATTGGAAATTTCAATTTGGGGGACATCATACTGGATTTAGGCTCTAAGGTGAACACATTACCCAAGAAGACATGGAACTGTATGGGAGAGATCACATTAGGATATTCACCTGTTCTACTCAAACTACCAAATACACATAGAGTTCTACCAATTGGAAGGCTAAAGGGTGTGACAGTAGATCTAGATGGAGTGCGCACCAAGGCCGACTTTGAAGTATGAGAAATAGTGGATGGCACAACACTGTATCCAACACTACTTGGAATGGATTAGGCATTTGAAAATCAGGCCATAATCAATTTGAATATAAGGAAGATGACATTCGATTAAGGAGAGTATAGATTCATTGTGCCATTAGATGCATCAGAAGGAGAAAGGTTTGTAGAACCCACTTGCATAGACCTAGAGGAAATTAACCAGCAGTATAGAACCATCGCGCTAGAAGAAGACTATGTGAATCCAACTGCATATGGGGTACTCATTTGGAGAAGTATCACGTCATGCACGCCAGACTCACATATAGGGTTGGAAAATTGGTAGCAAAGATTACATGAAGTCTCCACAAGAAGATGCGCAAGAATAGATTGCACAGTACGATGGGTAGGTACAGAGATAAGAGAACCTCCTAGATTTCATGGGGTGAATGACTTATAAGAATTCCTAACAAGATATGAAGATGAAGTGTTACCAAATCATAGGCTCTTAGCTTTGGATATAACACTCAAGGAAACACCTGCAAAATGGTGGGGTGTGCAGAAAGAGACCGTGAAAGACTGGTACCAATGCAAACAATTACTGTGTTAGGATATTTAGACACTTAGGAGTTAGTTAATATCTACTTGGTCTAATGTGTCATTAGGTAAAATTGTGTTCCTTAGTGTCTTTCTTTAGTATGCATTAGTATGCATTTGTAGTTAGGAAATCCAATGGTCATGATATGTTCCCGACATAGAGTGATCCAATGGTTCATATTATCCTCGATCTTAATGACCATTGATCCATGTCTTAGCACCCGATTGGTCCATGATCTCTATTTAAAGAGCATGGAGGGTCATTTTTCAATGATCGATTGTGAGAAACTCTCTTGTAAAATCTCTCTGTAATTTTTTTCTTTTGCATTAATAAACTGCTCCAAGTGGCTGCATTGGCTGGGGTTGTGGCTATTTCCCTGTAGGGGTTTTACCATGACATCGGTGTGTTGATATTTGATCTGGTTATTTGAGTGGTTATTGAAGGTGTTCTTCCTCTATTGTAATAATTGTGTTGTCGAACATGGTATCAAATCTTGTTTGAAGACCTGCTCCTGTTGTAGATCGAGATCGTAAATCCAGTTTCCTCATATACATTTTCTGTCATTTCCATACATTTTTGGGATAAGAGTAATATTCCATTGTGTCTGGAGTGCTCATTTTAGTCAGGAACACTTTTCTTTTCACTCAAAAATAATTTTGTTTGCCCAAGATACGACCATTTCAGTCAGATTCGGAGGTATAAAGCCTGGATATGCATTTTTAAATTTTTTGCAGAGTATCATTTTGGTTTTAATTCGGTTTTGTATTATTTATTTTTGGGTTTCTACTCTTTTAGATCTGTGTATTCTCTTTGCCCCGTGCCCTGTGCAATCTTGGTAAATCAGAAAACATATAGGAAAAGGTGCATCTTCCAGGTAAGCTAATCGAGATCTAACCCTTGTTGTCATCGAGAAGCGGAATTTTTTTCTTGTGTGAAAAGGTTTTTTTTTTAGCACAAACTCCAAAGTCATCTTCCACAACAACAACAACCCCAATCCTCTTCCTAAAAAATACAATATGTTTTGCTAGGCCATTTGGTTAAAATTTTCCTTATTAAGTAAGAGGTCTTAAGTTCAAGTCTCTCTTTTGTTACTTTTTTTTTGAAAAAGTTCACTATAAGTAGCTTTAATATTTTATTTTAGAGTTATTTATTTTGCATGCAACTTTTATTTTATAAAGTAACTTCATTGTAAAATTGATCATCACTTCTCTTTATAAAAGTGGGTCACTTCATAAAGCAACTCACACTATCACGTGGTCCTTTGGTTACCGTTTATGCCTTTTTTTTTAAAAGGGCATAACTCTCACATCCGAAGTCTGTTTTCAGTGCCATTTTTTTTAAACCGCATAACTTTTCGAGATATTTCTATCCAGATCATCAATTTCAGTTTTTAAATCCATATTATCTACATATTTAATATGTCTTATACAAGTAATATCTTTCTTACCAACACCAACTACTTCCAATGGAAATCTCATATAGAAGATTTATTAAGAAGTAAAGGCTTGTGCCGAATTACCCTAGGAAAGGAAAACACACTCACTGATGATGATAGAAATTCAAATGGCCTAATAGGAGTGATGAAGAACGTTAACTAATCATAATGTCCATCTCTCCTGATTTAAGGTTCCACCTTAAAGAAATTGATGACCCCGAAGAAGATTTGGAAAAGATTGAATTTGTGTTGGGTAAACTCAATATTATTCGAGCACAACAATTAGAAAATCAAGTACTAACCTTAATTCCAAGTGATTTTTATTGCCTTGGAGACTATATATCTAAGTTTAAAACACTCATAATTTTATGTGAAGAATGTGAGATAAAAATGGAGGAAGAGTGTTGCATCTATCTTATTCTTTCTAAGCTAGGTAGTGCATATTCTATGTTTGTATCTACCTTTTATGCCATGAGAGAGGCTCTAGGGAAAGATTATCAAAAACCCACTCTTGAGTCCTTTTGTGTTTCTTTGATTAGAGAGGAAGATAAGCTTGTACAACTTGGAGTGATCAGCATTGTAGGTACCTCCAACAAAGCCTTAGTTTCCCAGTAGAAAGATAAACCCAAGTATCCCAAGAAGCAACATCCTCGCTACAACAACAAGCAACATAAGTGTCCCAAATCCGCTCAGACAACTTCAACTCCTAATCGTGACAAATGAGAAAAATATAAAAATAAGAAAACTAACATACATTGTAACTTTTGTGATAAAGATGGTCATGATGAGTCCAAATGTTTCAAGAGATGGCAAATTCAAAAACAACAATTAAGAAGCACACCATTAGTATTCATTCTACTTCTTATTCTTCTTCTCATGGACATGAAATTTCTGCTTCTGGTTTCTCCTTCAATACATATTCTACGTCTTCTTTTGATGAGTGGCTTATTGATTTTGGGGCATCTTATCATATGGCCAAGGATAAAGACATATTTTCTGCTCTAAATGAATGTAACACCAAGAAAATATTTGTTGGTGATGATAGATCTCTTAGTGTTGTAGGATCTAGAATAGTTCAAGTACATAATGGTCATTTCAATGATGTATTATGTGTTCCAAGTCTTTCTTGTAACCTTCTATCTGTATATCAAATCACTCATTCAAGTGAAGGTAAAACCATAGAGTTTTCACCTCACCAAGTTGTAATCAAGGATCTAAAATATCCTAAGCATGTTATTGCCACTGGAATTGCTGATGATATTACAAGGTTGTACAAGTTTGACAACTTTGGGTCATCATCTTTTTCATCAATTTTTGTTGCTCATAGCGATGACTTGAGAACAATTTGGCATGAGCGATTTGGTCATCTAAACTATCACTCATTGCAACAACTATGTAATCAACATATGGTGACTGGTCTTCCTCCTGTTTCATGCAGAGATGGTGTTTGTACTGGTTGTGTTCTCGAAAAATATTATCAGGACAATTTTGACAAATGTGCCTCTTGGCACACCTCGGGCCCTTTGCAGCTTGTTCACAGTGATTTGTGTGGTCCACTTTCTACTCCTTTTTCCAGGTGCAAGTATTTCTTAACTTTCATTGATGACTTTTCCAGACGTACTTTGGTTTACTTCTTAAAACTTAAGAGTGAATTTTTTGACAAGTTTTTGGCCTACAAGGCCCTTGTAGAAAAGCAATCTAGACATCAAATTCAAAGGTTAAGAACAGATAATGGAGGTGAATATGTGAACACAAATTTTACAAGTTACTGAACTACACATGGCATCCAAATGCAACACACTGTTCCATATACACCACAACAAAATGGTGTTATTGAGAGAAAGAACTGCACACTAAAATAAATGGCTAATTGTATGATCCAATCTAAGGAATTAAGTCTAAAATATTGGGCGGAATCAATCAAATGTGAAAATTACATAGTAAATCACACTCCCACAAATGATCATAAAAGTATAACAATGGATGAAGATTGGACTAAAATTAAACCAGATGTAAGTCACTTCCGTGTATTTGGCAGCATAGCATGGGCTCACATTCCCGATGAGAAAAGGAAATCATTACAGCCTAAAAGTGAGAAGTGTATATTTTTTGGTTATTCTGAAGATGTCAAAGGTTATAGACTTATTCAACCACATTGTAATGAAATTATTATTCGAAGAGACGTTAAATTTGATGAAAATCTCTTGTCCTGTGAGCCTAATTCGACATTTGTGCCTTCTTCGACCTGCGAGCTATCTTCGACGTTTGTGCCTTCTTTTGTTCCTATTCTGGTTTCTTCTTCAGATGATGACAGTAAGGATGAAAATCCACCTCTTCCTGCTCACTTTACTCCAGATGAGTCCTTAGAACCTGAACCAACACCAGTTCCACCGATTCCTATATGGGTTTGTTCAACACGAGAAACAACTGGTGGTCTTGTCGGTGATCCTTCAGATCAACGTCGAACACGTTCACAGTTCTAGCGAGACTCTTCTCTTTTGGATCAAGTTTCAGAGACTCATGATCCATAGACATTTGCAGAAGATTTGGGTCATCCATATTGGGATACAACAATGAATGAAGAGTATCGTTCTTTAATGGAAAATGATACTTGGGATACTGTACCTCTTCCAAAAGGGAGAAAAATTTTCAGATGTAAATGGGTCTACAGAACTAAATATGCATCTGATCCAAAAAGATCTTTTAAAGACTATGGTTGAGTTTTTAAAACATGTGTTTATTAACCATTTAGGAATTTGATGAAGGAGGAAGAATTAAGGATGAAACATTGAAGCCATTAAGAAATATACAGATTTGGAAATAAGAATGAAGAAACAACAAACCATAACAACAAAAGTTGATAATGGAGTTCGACAATCTCTCCTACATCTCCGGGCCTTTGTCTTAGTGGGTGAGGCTTTCTTATTTCTCTTCAAAGCTTCAAAAGTACATCATAAAAGTGCCAAAATGATTACAAAGATGCTCTCCTCAATGGCTTCCCTTCATAAAAATGGCTTTGGCTCTTCAATTCTTCAACATTTTCCTGTTTTGAACCTCCTTTCAAGCTGCCAAGAACCTCTGGTTTATATAGGCTTGAATTTGGAAACAAACTCCCAACTTCCCCCCAAGATCTGGCCTCAAAAAGGGCTCCAAATCCTCCAAAAATGGTCAAATCCCCCCAAACCAGCTTAAAAAATCAATTAAAATCATGATATATAGTTTAAAACCCACTTTTTGGCCAAAATAGGGTGCAACCCCCTGATTCTCGGGCTCCTGGTCACATGCACGCTCCATGTGGCCCTAGGCTAGGCTAGTGCATTGGCCCCCCTCTGGTCCTTTCTCTTGGTCATAAGGCTTGGCCCATGTGGCCACAACCTCTACCTCCATGCCTAAATGATTAACTTATCCCCTAGTCGTAGCCTCTAGCTATGCGCCTTGGTCGATGGGCTAGCCCGACCAATCGATGCTAACCTCCACTAAACCGCGCCAAACGTCAAATTAATCCAGGTCATATGGTGACGGTTACATGGTAGTTCCAGGGATAACCATTACACAATTCACGCCAAGCTATAACTCTCACGCCATCAGTATTAAAGAGTGGTCGTATGTGTATAAAAGGAGTGTGGGCTGGGGCCTATCCCTGACCCTTTACTCCACGGACATAACACAATTTACACCTTAAATATATTATTGCGAATATATTGATTAAGTAACAAAGTGGACGGGCTGGTAGCCTGACCCTTCCAATTCGTTCACTCGGACCAGAGGTCATAGGTTCAACTCCCATGGAGTCAAATAAACTTTTGCCAAAAAAAACCGACCAATGGAGGGGTGCCACATGGAATCCCATGACTGGGCCATGTGGCACCAAAAAATTTGCCCAAAATATGCCACGTTTCAAACTATTATTCATCCAGCTGTCAACTCTTGCCCAGTCATCCTGCCAATCCAGTCAACGTCCATACCTTGCCACGTCAGCCCATGCTAACTCGACTGTATGGACGTGCCACGTGTCACCCTTGCAGTGGTTCCACGTGTCACAATATGAATGGTCCACACAACTACCAATGCATCACTGCCACATCACATGTACGGTCGTACGACCTGTACAGTCAGCTGCCATGTCAACAGTGTATGGACTGTACGGACTGCACAGTCATCAAAATTTTGCATGTTTGGAAAAATGAACAGATTGCGATATCTTTCACATACGGTGTCTATTTGATACTGTTCAAGTTGCATTGGATTTGTATCGATGAGGCCTACACACAAGTCTGTTTTGAAGCGATTCTAAACACTTTGATTTTTAGGCCTTCCTGGAGTCATTTTGGTTCTGGGATCCATTTTGGATCAAACCTCCCCACTAAGACCTTTTGGTCCTCCAAAAGGTTACAAAAATGACCATACTGATTACATACTCATAAGGATAAAAAAAAACACTATGTTGTACAAAAATGATGTTATAACAAGTCATTATTACAACATGTGTGATTACAATAATGGAAGCAAAATATAATGAAGATGTGACATCCACTTCTGGAAAAACCAAGTGAATGGTTTATTTCCTTCATGTTGTTCCTCTTGCTTCTCTAGTACTACCTCTTCCTTTGTGAGTACATGCACAATCATTTTGTCCTTCTTTGGACAATGCTCTGGATTAAGCTTCCAACATTTAGCCTTTTGATGTCCACCCTTGTTGCAATAAGTGCAGTGGTTTTTTGACATCCAAACTTGTTTTCCCTTCTCTTTCTTCCATTGTGGAGTTGAGTCTTTATGTTGTGTCTCATTCCCGATTGACATAAATTTCTTGTACAAAGATTTTCTCTTCCAACACTTGGCCACACAATGCTTGGGTGAATGACAAAACGTACAAGGATACATATTCCACAAGTTTTGGATTACATGATTATGATTTTAATAATCAGAAAAAGAATTGGAACAACCATGACCATTATACCTGTCTTTCTTATCTTTACTTTTCTTTGGAGATGAATTGCATTCACTATCACCATCATGGAGTGATACAGCATCACCTTTCGTGAATTGTCCCCATAATGACTTAAGTTGGTCATGTGAAGCATAACTTGCTTCCAATGTTTTGGAGCATTCTCCAATCTCCTCTTCACCATATCCCAATCCTAAATAACGAGGTCTTTCCACAACCTCTATGGGATTAACAATACCTTGGCCCTTAATTCCAAGGCCCTTTCCTTCATAACCCATCTTGGTTAGAAATTTCAAACCTATACCTCTTGTATGTTTTTCAATTGTACCAAAAGAACCATCTTGATGGGAATAATGCGAAATTGATGAATGACTTCCACTGCATACCTAAGAGATAATTTCTAAATCAGATGTAGAAGGCAATTCCTTCAATTCTTCTTCGCTTTTGTCATTCTTTGAAGATTTCCCTTGAACCGATCTCTTTCGTTCCAAGTAATCTTTATACAACAATTTCACCATCTCTACCATGGAAAAGAGAGTATTTCGAATCTCCTTCTCATATTGAGAAAGTCCCTCTTTAGATGACATTTTCTCACTTTGAGATGTCCTTTTTCCTGGTAAACATGCAAACTAAAAAATGAACCGTCAACTAACTTTGATACCACTTGATCTGAAAATATCTTTTAAAGACTATGGTTGAGTTTTTAAAACATGTGTTTATTAACCATTTAGGGATTTGATGAAGGAGGAAGAATTAATGATGAAACATGGCATCCATTAAGAAATATATAGATCTGGAAATAAGCATGAACAAACAACAAACCATAACAACAAAAGTTGATAACGGAGTTCACAATCTCACCTACGTCTCCGAGCCTTTGTCTCAGTGGGTGAGGATTTATTATTTCTCTTCAAAGCTTCAAACGTACATCATAAAAGTGCCAAATGGATTAACACCTGATCTGGTTGTGTTCTTCTAGTTCTCAAGAACCCATCAAAATTGACGACACTAAAAACAGATGAACGAAGCTCCCAGAAATGGCTCGCAAAGATGCTCTCCTCAATGGCTTCCCTGCATAAAAATGGCTTTGTCTCTTCAATTATTCAACATTTTCCTATTCTGAACCTCCTTTTAGGCTACCAAGAACCTCAATTTTATATAGGCTTGAATTTGGCAACAAAATCCCAACTTCCCCCTAAGATCTGGCCTCAAAAAGGGCTCCAGATCCTCAAAAAATGGTCAAATCCCCCCAACCCGACTTAAAAGATCAATTAAAATCATGATATATAGTTTAAAGACCATGTTTTGGCCAAAATAGGGTACAACCCCCCAATCCTCAGGCTCTGGGTCACATGTGTGCTCCATGTGGCCCTGGGATAGGCTGGCGCATTGGCCCCCCTCCGGTCATGGCTCTTGGTCATAAGGCTTGGCCCATGTGGCCATGACCTCTACCTCCACACCTAAATGATTAGCTTAGACCATGGTTACGTTCCTTGGTTGACAAACGAGCCTGACCGACCGACGCTACCCCCCACTAAACCACGCCAAATGTCAAAGCAATCCGGTTCATATGGTGATGGTTACATGGTAGCGCCAGGGCTAACCATTACACAATCCACGCCAAGCTATAACTCTCACACCATTAGTATTAAGGAGTGGTCGTATGTGTATAAAAGGACTATGGGATGGGGCCTAGCCCCGACCCTTTACTCTGTGGCCATAACACAATTTACACCTTAAATATATTATTGTGACTATACTGATTAAGTAACAAAGTGGGCGGGCTGGTAGCCCAACACTGCCAAGTCGTTCGCTCGAACCGAAGGTCATGGGTTCGACTCCCATGGAGTCAAATAAATTTTTTCCAAAAACAACCGACCAATGGAGGGGTGCCATGTGGCAACCCATGACTGGGCCACGTGGCACCAAAACACTTGCCCAAAATATGCCACGTGTTAGACTATGATTCTTCCAGCTGTCAACTTCTACCCAGTCAACCTGCCAGTCCATTCAGCATCCACGTGTCGTACGAACCTTGCCACCTTAGCCCATGCCAACTTGGTTGTAGGAACATGCCACGTGTCACCCTTGTAGTGGTGTTGGAATAGGGGCAGACCCAGGGTTCAACGCTACAACAATGCACCAAAAAAACCCTAACTACCGACCCTTTCAGCAACACCTGCGAAGCAGATGAAGTCTCACCCGAGGTAGAGGCAGGGTTGGTTACAGGACTTAGGTGTCTGCAACCTTAGCTAGGAGACAGATCTGTGATTATAATACTTAATAGATCACTTAGCACCATTAGTTCGTTATTAGTTAACCAATATCTACTCCACATAGAAAACAGAGCATTGCAGCATTCACCCTGATCTAATGTATTTACACACTTAGCATAAAGAACTAGATCAGATCTAGCAGATTCAAGCACTAAGCACATTCACCTATCTCAAATCTAACATCTATATTCATCATAAGCACAAAGCATAAATATATCTATCTATCTATCTATATCAAGCACTTAGCAAATAATGCATAAATACATCAGAAATTCACACAGAGCAGAAAAAAACAGTATTTACGTGGTTCACCCCCACCCTAGGGATACGTCCACCAACTCTTATTATTTATTAGATTCAATCAGTCATCTACATGCACAGAGCCACAAAACCCTTACTCTGCATAGGACAGGAGATCTTCGCAGCTCGCTAGAGCCTCCTTCCTTGCGTTACAACACAAAGCCTTCACAGTCTCTTACAATGACTAGCACTTAGCTCTGCAAGTCTCATACAGTATGCACGAAGCCTTACAATT
>SNQJ01S0047933.1:128686-141326 GCA_010110895.2 Picea sitchensis | reverse complement strand
TAGTCTTTTGTGTATCCATGGGTTCAACAATTTATTATGTAACACTTATTCAAGCAAGTGTTTCAGTAGGAAGAGACTCAATAGTGATTTCAATAGCATTATCATTAACAAGATTGGTAGCAGACTCAATAATTTCATCAAGTAGTTCTATAATGATTCGGGTAACAGTCTTAATCAATGGGACTAGTAATAAACTCAATGATCTCATCAAGAACTTCTGTAAAAATCTTAATAACAATTTTATCAACATGATTAGTAGTAGACTCAATAAAAATCTCAAAAATAGGTTCCACAATAAGTTTAGTGGAAATAATAGGTTCAATAGCAATGACATGGTTAGTAGCACCAACAAACATTTCTTCCATAACAACTATTTCAACCATTGCTTCCATGGCAATATGTTCACCCATCGCTTCCATAGAAACTGCCTCCTATGCTTGGCCACCTTCATGCAAAGTAGAAGGTGACTAAGAACACTCTTCAAGGGCTTATACCAATGTATCAAACCTTGTTTTATACCTATATGATTTCAATTTTCTTTGGGTAACATATAACTTTTGTTGTGATATCTTGTTTTCCTTCTTTAGTTTTTGATCAATTTTTAAAAGTGCACCATGTGAAGTTCTACCCAGAAAAAAATCGATCCTCTTTTTAGCTATTGGCCTTAATTCTTCAGGAATTGTTGGAGCCTGAGTTGTGTCCTCATCAATATCATCCATGCTATCCTAGAAATTGTAATTGGGATTGTCAAGAAATTCGCTTGAATACTCAACAATGTGCTCTTGAGGAGAAATTGCTTTTGCAACAATGTTTTTTGCTGCACGTTCTTGTGTAGCAACATGTTCTTCTTCCTCTACAATATCCTTAGCTTGTCTTGTTGCTTCTTTTTTTGCTGCAATTTCTTGTGTAGCAACAAAACTTTCTTCTATTTCTAGCTCTTGTGTGGCATCATGACTTTATTTTTCTACTAGTTCTTATGTGGAAAAAACAATTTCATTAACAACGATTGACCTAGTTATCCTTCTCTTGGGATGTGATGGAATGGATGTTGTTTCTTTGGTCATCTACCTTTTTCTAGTTGAAGAGCCACCCTTAGTCACAAGGTCATTTGAGACTTCTATAGGTGTACATGGATTTTCATCTAAGTTTGAGTAACCTTCCCATGTCACCTCAATTCTAGTTGGTTGTTCTTCTATTATTTTCACTTCAGCGTCTTCTTGTATTCTTTCTTCTTGGACTCCTACAACATTGTCTACTTATTCTACCTGAACTTCTTTTTTTGCATGCTCTTCTTCTGCTTGGACTTCCTTTTTTGTATGCTATGCCTATTGGCCCTTGACCAAGTTTTGAAGAACCTTGGTCACATTTGACCAGTTTTGGGACTTCGACAC
The DNA here is from genome assembly GCA_010110895.2 of Picea sitchensis. Lineage (NCBI taxonomy): Eukaryota > Viridiplantae > Streptophyta > Pinopsida > Pinales > Pinaceae > Picea > Picea sitchensis. Next base: position 139,935 of record SNQJ01S0047933.1, on the reverse strand, counting down.
GTTGGTCGAAGGCAGAGCGCAAGAAGAAGCAGAGATCGCGGGATCTCAGACCATTTTTAGGGAATTTTTGGGTTTAGGGTTTATGTAACGGGTATGGGGTGTCGGCCCATGGGTTTACCCATGCCTTAACCCCTTTTGTAATGTATAAATAGAAAGTTAGACGATGTAAAAAACACACTAGGTCTAAGAGAGAAGTGGTGCTAAGTGTTATATTGTGTTGAGTGCAAGTGATTAGTTGGATCTATGTGGTTGAGTTAGCTTTTTGCATATTGTGTGCATGAGAACTTGTAGAGCTAAGTGCAAGTGACTATAAAGAGGATTTGTATTGTAACCTAGCTCGGGGAAGGAGGGTTTGGCGAGGTGCGCGCAGATCTCATGTTCTATGCGGAGTGGGTTCTTGTGGCTCTGTGCTTGTAGAAGATTGAAAGAAGACAATAAAGAAGAGAAGAGTTGGTGGGCGTATCCCCACACTGGGGTGAACCATGTATATCCTTTGTTGTGGTTTCTTTGTGCATTATAGTTGTTATGGTATTGATGTGATTTATGCTTAGTGCAGTGATATATGTTAGATGCATTTGATATAGTATCTTAGTGCTTAGTAATGTGATTGAATGCAAGATATGATCTATTTCTATATGCTAAGTGCTTGGATGTATTAGATCTTGTTGAATATTGTGCTGCTCTATAACTAGGGTTTCAACCTACGATGTGAATAAGGGTTAAATACTGATGAATGTTAACTGCTAAGTGCTCTATTAAGTGTTTCAATCACACATCTGTGTCCCAGCCAGGTTGTAGATACTTGAGTCATGCAACCACCCCTGCCTCTACCTCGAGTGAGACTTCATCTGCTTCGCAGGTGTTTCCGAAAGGGACGGTAGTTAGGGTTTTGTTGGTGCGTTGAACCCTAGGTCTGCCATTGTTCCAACAAATGGTTCCGTTGTCGAGACCTGAAACTGTGATTGTTGGGACCTTAAGAAAAGAAAGCTATGTGCGTATATCTGTTGCTTTAGTGCGCAGTATTCTACTTGACTGTGAAGCTCTATGCTAAGAAAGGAATCAGATCTGAAGAAAAAAGGTAAGATCTTAAAGCGTTGTGCTCTAAGAAAGGTAAGCTAAGTGAAAAATTTTGTAAGCTAAGGTAAGCTAAGATAAGAATAGTGAAATATATGGTATTCCTATGCATAGAAAGAATGTTTGGCCTAGCAAAGGGATGCAGGATCTTAGAAAGATTTTTTTGCAAGTTAGTTACTGTGACTCCCAGTGCACAGTATAGAAAAGGTTGGGGGTCATTTAAAAGAAAGAGAGGATTAACTCTTTGCTATAGTTGCATAAGACTGGGACATATTGCTAAGGAATTCCCTGGTAGAGGTCCTAGTTGTCTTTGTTGTAAAGCTATGGACCATGAAGTTTTGGATTTCCATGGAATGATTACTAAAGTCGAAAAGATGAATATGAGACAAGAAAACCATGAGACAGGCCAAGAAACTAAGGATATGATAGAACCCCAGAAAGAATCAGAGACTGTATTATTACAGATGAAAGAAACCATGAACGATCACAGAGATATCAACTTATCAGAGATCTTAAACAAGAAGGAATGCATCGAAACAAGAATATGAGACTTCGACATAGACTGTGTTCTGGATGAGGAAACACAGGTGAAAATCCTTACAGAAAGAACTGAGGAAATTTTGGGAAAGCCTGCTATGGTTCCTTCATTAGGAGGAATAGGATTATTTAGAGGAAAGTTGATAACCCTATGTGGAATACTTACCCAGACATCTATGAGTGCTCATGGAACTTCGACAGAAGAAGAATTTGAGATCATTAAATTTGTTGAGAATAACACCCCATTTGCTATTTTGCTAGGAAAAACCTAGATTGAGAAAGATCAGATACAAAGGAAACAAGAAGAGGAGGGTCTAGAACATAAAAAGAAAGAACTAAGAGATTTCATGGCTAGGAGAATAATGCACTTACTAGAAGAACAAGAGGACCAAAGATCTGGATGTCGAAGTTGAAAGAACATTGGAAGACTAGAAACACCTGTATGTACAAGAGAGTACAGAACCTACCCCAGAAAGAGAAGAAGTATTACCCTTGAACCCTATGAAAGACCCTCCACAGTGGGAAGTTAGTATGCCAAGAGGAGATAAGAACAATAATGGAAAGAGGAAACCAGTGACTCAGATTACAGGAAAGAAAGCCAGAAAGCTCAGCAAGAAGAAAGCAAAGTTAGAAAAATTACAGGAAGTTCCAGGGAGGACTTCGCAAAAGGAAGGTTTGCAGAACTGGAACTTTGTCAGGATCTCAGAATAGCGAAGATTGACACTTTGCCACGGCGAAGAAATATGACCATTGGAGGCGTCCCGACTGTTAGCCTGACTCTCCAGAACGGATCGAACCACAGTTATGGCCAGAAAGATTGCCATTGGACCATTGGGACCGCGCCATAACGGATGGAATTGCATTAATTGAGGCATTCCTGCCTGTTGGAGGAGTCTGTTACAACATTGTATATTTATCTCGTCTAACGTTGCACCGAGAACACTTTTGCCAATTGTGATTATTCGATCCCACAGAGAACTAGTTTCTTTTGCACAGTGCTTATTGAGAGCTCGCCACCCATTTTGTTACCGTGATTGTTTGTTCACCGACCTGCGATACCTGATCTCAAGCGTGCATGTCGGGTGACTTCAGCGCAGTAGAGAAATCCGTCAAAGCGATCCTCATAGACCTCATGGCTGAGAAGGTCATGTCCATAGAAGTCCAATCCTTATCGACGAGAGGAGTGCAAGCATCCTCATCGATTGCTCGTGGATCTGGACCATCCTGAGTTGCGACAGAGAAATGAACCAAGCATCATGATGATTTGGTGAATGTGAAGATTATCCCATCTATCATGCTCGATTATATCCTGCCTCTAGCTGGAACTGTGAGCCGTGAAAGTGTCCCGAGGGACTTCGACTACACCTTGATTATTGTGTACCTCTCGAAGGGGATACGCACAATAGGACCACAGTTAGGACAAATCATGACATTGAAGATCAATGACTTCAACTTGGGAGATCGCAAGAACCATGGAATGCTCGCCCCACACAAGTATTTGACCAGGACCAAGGGGAAGAAGTCAAATATCATCCCCCAGCCGTGGACTATGGGCATCACGAGGTCCACTATCCTGAACGTGATGAAGATACTACACTTTGGAAGGCATCAAGAGGTTAATGTGTGCATTAAACTCCTGTTTTCTTTATTCCATGGCAGTTATTTGGGGCTAGACAGACACATCACCGTAGATCTGGCGTTGATCCATCGAATCAACAGATTAAGCATGCAAGGACCAGACCCACAATAATTTTATCGAGGGAAGGTTGCAGATCATGCCCTATCGCAGAAAATTAAAGATACCTATGGCGATCTGGAGAAGGGGAAGAAAGGCTACAAGGTAGCCTCCATTCAGAATGGTGCAGTGCACCTAGCCTTCCAGTTGATCGTTGGTAAGCTAGTAAGGAAGAACAGACTCACGCAAGTCACATGGTTCGTTGTTGACCTCGCGAGAAAATGTGTGGAAGGGCTACAAATGAATTGGGAAAGCTGCCTCGTCAACCAGTTAGAGCAAGACTGTCGCGAAGCTCAGGATCAGGGCTACGAATTCCACTTTAGTTGGTTGTTGATCCTCATCACTTTCATTTCTTGGGAAATGTTGGAAGGTGCGACCTTCCCTGAGATTGAGCCATCAAAACCCTTACCTTTGAAGTTCACCATGCTCTGGTATTCGAGCGACATGGAGAAACAATGACAATCAAACGCAATGTTCCACACCTAATACTTGCAGTTGAATAGGGCTATTGAGTCTTTCCCTCAGATGACGTTGAACACCCTGCACAGGTTCAGACCATTTGTGAAGTTCCGCGCAAATAGAGATTTTATTTATTTCACTGCGCGCGGAGATGAACAAAAAGAAAATCTTCAGAGTTACTATAAACTCACAGAGGAGGACATGGAAGAAATCACTAAGGAATGGCCTACAGAGTTCCTTATACTAGTCAACCAGGCAGAACTATCTAACCCCGACCTCATCGGAAGTCCTGTGGTTACTCGTGAAGAGTATGATGCACCCATCAGTAGTAGAAGGAAGAAAAAGGAAGAGGTATAGGAGCCGAGAAACGCATCAGAAGAGACTACTTCAGACTCGCCTTGAGGGGGAGGTGATGACGAAGTAGACAAATAATAAGACAAAGGAGAAGAATACAAGAAGAAACAAGGCAAAGTAACACCGCCTAGGGACCCTAGTGACGAAGTTGAGACCTCCAAGAAAAGAAAGGTTTCCCCCATGAAACCTACATTGTGGAAGAAGTCCAAAGCTAGTAAACCACAGATGTAGACTGTGCTCACAATGGATGACATAGATTTCATCATCGTCGCTATCTCAGATACCTCAGAAGATTTCTTACAACACAATGAATCCAAACAAGAGACCATGTATGAAAGAATTGAAGCAGAGTTGAAAGGGGTACAACAAGTCCTCTACTCCAACCACGCAGTGTCTACTGGGCCCCCATAATCAGAAGAAACAGAGTTGGGAGATGAACCTGCCCAACTACGCTGAATAGCAGATGCGACCGAAGTTCACCCTCGTCATGTTCAAGAAGAAAAAGAGCATGCCACAGAGGCCTTAAAGCAAGCAAAAGAGGAATCCATAGAACAACTTTGGGTTGTGCAACAGGAAAAAGATGACATCCAAGCCAATTTTGCAGAGGATAGAGTGTAGATACAGAAGAAGAAGGAATAGTTGCTCGCAGAGCCGATTGGAGTTAAAGAAGCAGTCACTAGAGCACTTCTCTCTGTAACGGGATTAGAACATATGGAAGAAGACCTAGTGGAAAGACAAGTAGGGAAGATTGTTGAAGCCATTCAGCAGCTCCAACAGAGGGTAGTAGAAATGGAGTTACAAGCAGTGCCAAGCACTTCACAGGAAGTGCGAGACCAGAGAGAAGAAACTGCCCGAAGCACAGTCCATAGAATCAAGGCATTGGCCTTAGAATGTAAACAACTCAGCAGTCAAAGTGTGTAGACTTACGAGCACCTTGTATAGGACCCTGAACTAAGGACACTGGAGTCTCAACTTCAGGAAGCCAAGCAACAAGCAACAATGGTACAAACACAGTTGAAGCCACTACCAACAGTTGAGAGGATGAAACAATCCCAGGAACAGTGCACAGTTCAACAACAATTCCATGCCATACAGAGTAAGGTCATGGAAGTGACTCAACGACTCCAGCCAGTGCAAGATGCAGCTTGCATACTTTTTGAGGAGATTGAAGGAAGCGGTGTAGAACTAGAACAAGTGGTCACCACAGTGGAACAATGCTTGGAAGGACCTGTGACACAGAAGATTATTCAAGAGTTCACCGAGCAGGAGGCTCTGGCGAAGCAATAGGTCGAGGTAGCTCGAGCCAAGATCGAGGAATTTGAGGTAGAGTTACCCAGATCAAAGTGACTTGGGACAAGTCACGGGTGAGTGTTTGGGGCTTGTTGGCCCTTGACCAAGTTTTGAAGAACCTTGGTCACGTTTGACTAGTTTTGGGACTTCAACAGAATGGTCGAAGGCGGAGCGCAAGACGAAGTGGAGATCGCGGGATCTCAGCCGCTTTTTAGGGCATTTTTGGGTTTAGGGTTTATGTAACGGGTATGGGATGTTGGCCCATGGGTTTACCCATGCCTTAACCCATTTTTTGATGTATAAATAGAAAGCTAGATGATGTAAAAAACACACTAGGTCTAAGAGAGAAGTGGTGTTAAGTGTTATATTGTGTTGAGTGCAAGTGATTAGTTGGATCTATGTGGTTGAGTTAGCTTTGTGCATACTGTGTGCATGAGAGCTTGCAGAGATAAGTGAAAGTGACTATAAAGAGGCTTTGTGTTGTAACCTAGCTCAGGGAAGGAGGGTCTAGCGAGGTGTGCGTAGATCTCATGTTCTATGCGGAGTGGGTTCTTGTGGCTCTGTGCTTGTAGAAGATTGAAAGAAGACAATAAAGAGGAGAAGAGTTGGTGGACGTATATCATGTGTTGTGGTTGCTTTGTGCATTATAGTTTTTATGTTATTGATGTGATTTATTCTTAGTGCAGTGATATATATTAGATGCATCTGATATAGTAGCTTAGTGCTTAGTAATGTGAATGAATACTAGATCTGATCTATTTCTATATGCTAAGTGATTGGATGTATTAGATCTTGTTGAATATTGCGTTGCTCTGTAACTAGGGTTTCGACCTGCAATGTGAATACGGGTTAAATACTGATGAATGTTAGCTGATAAGTGCTATGTTAAGTGTTGTAATCACAGATCTGTGTCCCAGCCAGGTTGTATACACTTGAGTCCTGCAACCACCCTTGCCTCTACCTCGGGTGAGACTTCATCTGCTTCACAGGTGTTGCCGAAAGGGCCAATAGTTAGGGTTTTTTGGGTGCGTTGTTTAAGAATTGAACCCTGGGTCTGCCCCTATGCCAACAATCCCACATATTGAATTTGAAGAGGCCTTTGCAGAAATTCCTCTTGCGTTTGATTTGAGTGAGAGAGAGCATTGACTACTAATAATTTCATCAACCCATGATGCATTAAACTGGTGGTAGGGTTTCTACTTGATCTAACGTTTTGAGCAATCAAATGTAGTGACCTCAACAAAAAGTAAGGCACATTGATGAGCCTTTGATGTCATAAATGAATTAGCAACTTGAAATGGTAACCAAATAGTAGGTTGTGACACCCCTCAAAGGTTAGATACTTCTATATGAAATAGGCCACCTTAGACCATGGTCATCTCAATGACAACCTCTTAATCCCTTTTCCTCCATATTCTACAACTTCATCACCAAAAAGGAAGTCAATACAACCTTGATTTAATGTGACGTGGTGCTTGAACCAATTTTCCCCTATCTGAGGCAAACCTATCACCTTGGAAATGGTTTCTTCTCTTATGTGTATGTATAGGCCCCGAGCTATAGTAGTAGACAACCAAAAAAATTAATCAAATTCAAGTGTAATGGTTGTATCAAATCCCTATAAACACTCAAAATATTTGATCCAGCCTACATCCCTAATGGCGTTGCTCTGTAACTATGCTAAGGTAAAAGGCTCATAATGTACAACAAACCCACAATAGTGATAAAATATGACAAGAGTAGTAGAAAAGAAGATTAATGACAAATGGGTTTCTAGAAGAGTGACAACAATGGGGTTGTAGGGGAGTGGAAACAAATGTGGAGCCAATGTTTACCAAATTTAGAAAAAATAGATGGAAACTGACATAATACTAGTGACGATGCCAACCATTATCCAAATAAGGAGAAATCAGATGACAATACAATGAATGACAAGTGTAATAATGGAAAATAATGCAATGACTAGAAAAAGGTGGAAAATTACAAAATGTCACGTCAACAACAGAGTGGAGGTAAATGGTGGCAATCGAATCACATGCACTAAGTGGTGACTGATGAAGAAGAAAAAAAAAAAAAAAACCCAACTAAATGGACATGTTGGACTCAATAGTTTGACATGGAAAATTTGATGTGAGCAAGGTACCTTCCACACATTAACATGGAAATTAATGAATGATGTAAATACAAAGGAGAAACTGTACCTCCATACTTACCCATGCAATGTTGAAATGATGGCGAACTTATGTGATGATATTGGTGATAGTATCAACAACATGAGGACGTGGATTGGTAGCAAGTGCATGTAATGGAACATGTGGATATATAACAAATGAAAGAACCATGTTTGAGTGTGAGGATCCATGGAAAATAATGGAACATAGCTCGAGGATCCGTAGCAAATGACGAAACAAAGCATAGTCCATGGATCTATAGCAAGCAATATGATTTGTAGCATGAAGGAAACCAATGATGAAACCAATGTGTTTTTTTTTTCTTTTTCTTATTGCAAATATTATATTCTAGCAATATGGTTTCAAACAATATTTGTCCAATTGTTTCCCAAAAGGGGTTTTCACAGTTTGGATTGTTTTTCAAGTACATATGCTAAGAAAATCAATTTTTGGAAAGTACAGGTGGCATAGTTGTTGTACCAACAATCTCCAAATTTGAAGAAATAATAATATATTTGATGAAAGCATCTTTAGACAATGTCTTCTCATATAGACTTAGTTGATGACCATTGGCCATGAGAGGTATCTAGGCTTCGTCAATGGTACACAACTTTCTAGAACCATTTCCATAAACAATGTCAATCTTGTATGGCCCCAACCAACGAGTACAAAGCTTTCCTCTGAAATATTTGAACCTAGAATCATACAAAAGGGCACAATCTTCATCTTGGAACCTATTTTTCTTGATGAATTTTCCATGCCACTTTTCCTTTTTCTATTGGACAACAGATGTTTGTTGCAAGGAATCCTAATGAATTTCCTCAAGTTCATTGATCTGGTCCAAGCAGTGATTTTGAGCTTTTGAGAGGCATAATCCCACTTGCAATGTAGTTCTTAGTGTATTTACTTCAAAATCAATAGGAAGTACTACATGCCTACCATACATAAGCTCATAAAGGGTGAATCCCATGGTGTTTATCTAGGTGGTGTGATAAGCCCATAGATTTTTTGGAATCATGCAAGCCCATTCTTCATGATGAATCCACATGGTCTTAGTCAGTATGGATTCTGAAACTATATTGGTGAATTCCACTTACCCATTGGATTGTGGATGGTACAACGTAGATTTTCTGTGTCGAATATGGTATTACTTAGTGATGGCTTGAATGAGTTTAGAAGTGAACTGGGTTCCTTTATCTATAACAATTTCTTGTGGTATACCAAAGCAAACAAAGATTCCCTCATAGAGAAAATCTACTACTGCTTTTTTTGTAGCCCTCAAAAGTGTTTTGGATTCAACCCATTTGTTGACATAGTTAGTACAAACCAAGATATGGGCTTTCTATCCAGATGGAGGGTTGATACGCCCCACAAAATCTAGAGCCCATTTCTCAAAAGACTCCACCATGATTTGAGTTTGTAGTGGCATCTCGTTGAATTGAATAGGCTATCCCATTCTTTGGAAACTATCATAGATCTCATGTACTTCTTGGAATTTGAGAAAATGTTAGGCAAATAGTAGTCGAGATGAAACACTTTATGCATAATCCTCTTATCAACAAAGTTCCCACCACAAGTTTCATCATGACAAGATTTTAGGATGTATAAATATCATCCTTTCAAACACAACAACATAATATAAGATTTGACCCTACATGAAAGGGGTAACCTAGAACCCAGGAGTACATGGCACTCTGTTTGATAATATTTTGTCTTTCATTTAGTGAGAGATGTGCCATAAGTTTTTCCACAATAAAATAGTTAGCAATATCTGCAAACCACAGTGTGTTAGTAGATAATGCAAATAAATTCTTATCACAAAAAACATATTTTATAGGAATGACATCCTAATCATTGGTGAGTTAAGAAAGGAAGTCGACAATGACGTTCTGCCTTCTAGGCTTATCAATGATGGTGATGTCAAACTCCTGCAATAGTTATAACCACCTAGCCACTCTACCATTAGTAAATGGTTTATTCATTAAATAATGAATGGAAGAATGATTCCTATGTACAAATATAGGATATCCAATAATGTGGTGTTGGAACTTATTAATAGCATACACTACTGCAAGAAATTCCTTTTTAGTCATTGCATAGTTCAATTATGCAATAACAAGATTTTTTCTAATGAAGTAAATTTCATAAGGATATTGTTCTTCTTTTTGTCCAAGGACTTACCCAGTGGCTTTGAAGAATATGTGTAGATATGAAATGGAAAGGACCAATTCAGTCCCCTCAAGACTGGTGCTACAAACAAATTTCCTTTCAAGGATTTAAAAGCAGATTGACATCGGTTAGTCCAAGAAAATTCAGCATCTTTAGAAAGTAATGAAAACATAAGGGATGTAATTTTTTAAAATGTTTCAATAAAGTGACGATAGTAACCAACATTCCCTAAAAACAATCGAACATATTTTTACATTTTTGGAATAGGAAGATTGGATATTACCTCAAATTTTCCTAGATCCACCTTGATACTAGAAGGAGAGATATAGTGATCGAGAACTATCCCTTCAGTCACTAACATGTGGAGATTTGTTTCTTTACATCGATTGATAAATTTCTCTAGATTAACCAAATATTAATAAAATGTGTTACCATATAGTGTAAAATCATCCATATATACTTCTACACAATCATGAATCAAATATGAAAAGATACCAAGAACAACCTGTTGAAATGTCATTGGTGCATTACAAAAACCAAAGGGAAATACTTGGTAAGAAAAGGTTCCCCATGGGTAGGTAAAGGTAGTCTTATCTTGATCTTTTGCGGCAAGTTAGATATGATTATATCCAATAAACCCATAGAGGAAATACAAGTACTTCTTTCCTTCTAATCTATCAATGACTTGATCAATAAAAGGTAGAGGAAAGTGGTCTTTTGAAGTAGCTTTGTTCAATTCTATGTAATCAATGCAAATCCGCCATTTCCCATTTTTATTAGGAACAATTAAAAGAGTTGAAACCCATTGGTTATTAGAAGTGGGATAAATTAAATTTATGTTCAACAAGTTTTACAACTCATCTTTCACTATCTCATGCGATGCAGGGTTCATTCAACATTGGGGTTGTCGAATAGGTCAGAAATTATCTCCGATATGAATATAGTGGATAAAAATATTGGGATGGATTCCTTCATATTAGTATATTCCCATGTAAATACATCAATATGGTTTTGTAACAACTTAATTCACTAAATTTTTCGTGATTCTTCTATCCTAGGATTGATATTGAGTGTTCTTCTTGGACTAATTTATATTGGCATATTGTGTGTTTCAAATATAGTGTATATATAAGAAGGCATAGAGTTGAGTTCTGGTGATATAGCAGAGAATGAAATTCCTTCTTGTAACATATCCATGACATCATTATAGGGTGAATAAGGACCAGTTATGGCATCACAAATGAGATCATCTTTAATATTCTCTTTAAAAGAGAGGGCTCTATCAATTGTAAGCAATTGTTGAACATCTTCATTATTACTATCCCCATTTCTTACCCACATGGACATTTCTTGGTCTATGCTAGGCTTGAAAAAAGGATATAAGGTGAGTTTCTTGGTGGAATTTCCATTGGAGATATTCATGTCTCTGGATCTACAACCAATATAGGCATTATTAGTGG
>SNQJ01S0047933.1:88235-128676 GCA_010110895.2 Picea sitchensis | reverse complement strand
TAGTCTTTTGTGTATCCATGGGTTCAACAATTTATTATGTAACACTTATTCAAGCAAGTGTTTCAGTAGGAAGAGACTCAATAGTGATTTCAATAGCATTATCATTAACAAGATTGGTAGCAGACTCAATAATTTCATCAAGTAGTTCTATAATGATTCGGGTAACAGTCTTAATCAATGGGACTAGTAATAAACTCAATGATCTCATCAAGAACTTCTGTAAAAATCTTAATAACAATTTTATCAACATGATTAGTAGTAGACTCAATAAAAATCTCAAAAATAGGTTCCACAATAAGTTTAGTGGAAATAATAGGTTCAATAGCAATGACATGGTTAGTAGCACCAACAAACATTTCTTCCATAACAACTATTTCAACCATTGCTTCCATGGCAATATGTTCACCCATCGCTTCCATAGAAACTGCCTCCTATGCTTGGCCACCTTCATGCAAAGTAGAAGGTGACTAAGAACACTCTTCAAGGGCTTATACCAATGTATCAAACCTTGTTTTATACCTATATGATTTCAATTTTCTTTGGGTAACATATAACTTTTGTTGTGATATCTTGTTTTCCTTCTTTAGTTTTTGATCAATTTTTAAAAGTGCACCATGTGAAGTTCTACCCAGAAAAAAATCGATCCTCTTTTTAGCTATTGGCCTTAATTCTTCAGGAATTGTTGGAGCCTGAGTTGTGTCCTCATCAATATCATCCATGCTATCCTAGAAATTGTAATTGGGATTGTCAAGAAATTCGCTTGAATACTCAACAATGTGCTCTTGAGGAGAAATTGCTTTTGCAACAATGTTTTTTGCTGCACGTTCTTGTGTAGCAACATGTTCTTCTTCCTCTACAATATCCTTAGCTTGTCTTGTTGCTTCTTTTTTTGCTGCAATTTCTTGTGTAGCAACAAAACTTTCTTCTATTTCTAGCTCTTGTGTGGCATCATGACTTTATTTTTCTACTAGTTCTTATGTGGAAAAAACAATTTCATTAACAACGATTGACCTAGTTATCCTTCTCTTGGGATGTGATGGAATGGATGTTGTTTCTTTGGTCATCTACCTTTTTCTAGTTGAAGAGCCACCCTTAGTCACAAGGTCATTTGAGACTTCTATAGGTGTACATGGATTTTCATCTAAGTTTGAGTAACCTTCCCATGTCACCTCAATTCTAGTTGGTTGTTCTTCTATTATTTTCACTTCAGCGTCTTCTTGTATTCTTTCTTCTTGGACTCCTACAACATTGTCTACTTATTCTACCTGAACTTCTTTTTTTGCATGCTCTTCTTCTGCTTGGACTTCCTTTTTTGTATGCTATGCCTATTGGCCCTTGACCAAGTTTTGAAGAACCTTGGTCACATTTGACCAGTTTTGGGACTTCGACACGTTGGTCGAAGGCAGAGCGCAAGAAGAAGCAGAGATCGCGGGATCTCAGACCATTTTTAGGGAATTTTTGGGTTTAGGGTTTATGTAACGGGTATGGGGTGTCGGCCCATGGGTTTACCCATGCCTTAACCCCTTTTGTAATGTATAAATAGAAAGTTAGACGATGTAAAAAACACACTAGGTCTAAGAGAGAAGTGGTGCTAAGTGTTATATTGTGTTGAGTGCAAGTGATTAGTTGGATCTATGTGGTTGAGTTAGCTTTTTGCATATTGTGTGCATGAGAACTTGTAGAGCTAAGTGCAAGTGACTATAAAGAGGATTTGTATTGTAACCTAGCTCGGGGAAGGAGGGTTTGGCGAGGTGCGCGCAGATCTCATGTTCTATGCGGAGTGGGTTCTTGTGGCTCTGTGCTTGTAGAAGATTGAAAGAAGACAATAAAGAAGAGAAGAGTTGGTGGGCGTATCCCCACACTGGGGTGAACCATGTATATCCTTTGTTGTGGTTTCTTTGTGCATTATAGTTGTTATGGTATTGATGTGATTTATGCTTAGTGCAGTGATATATGTTAGATGCATTTGATATAGTATCTTAGTGCTTAGTAATGTGATTGAATGCAAGATATGATCTATTTCTATATGCTAAGTGCTTGGATGTATTAGATCTTGTTGAATATTGTGCTGCTCTATAACTAGGGTTTCAACCTACGATGTGAATAAGGGTTAAATACTGATGAATGTTAACTGCTAAGTGCTCTATTAAGTGTTTCAATCACACATCTGTGTCCCAGCCAGGTTGTAGATACTTGAGTCATGCAACCACCCCTGCCTCTACCTCGAGTGAGACTTCATCTGCTTCGCAGGTGTTTCCGAAAGGGACGGTAGTTAGGGTTTTGTTGGTGCGTTGAACCCTAGGTCTGCCATTGTTCCAACAAATGGTTCCGTTGTCGAGACCTGAAACTGTGATTGTTGGGACCTTAAGAAAAGAAAGCTATGTGCGTATATCTGTTGCTTTAGTGCGCAGTATTCTACTTGACTGTGAAGCTCTATGCTAAGAAAGGAATCAGATCTGAAGAAAAAAGGTAAGATCTTAAAGCGTTGTGCTCTAAGAAAGGTAAGCTAAGTGAAAAATTTTGTAAGCTAAGGTAAGCTAAGATAAGAATAGTGAAATATATGGTATTCCTATGCATAGAAAGAATGTTTGGCCTAGCAAAGGGATGCAGGATCTTAGAAAGATTTTTTTGCAAGTTAGTTACTGTGACTCCCAGTGCACAGTATAGAAAAGGTTGGGGGTCATTTAAAAGAAAGAGAGGATTAACTCTTTGCTATAGTTGCATAAGACTGGGACATATTGCTAAGGAATTCCCTGGTAGAGGTCCTAGTTGTCTTTGTTGTAAAGCTATGGACCATGAAGTTTTGGATTTCCATGGAATGATTACTAAAGTCGAAAAGATGAATATGAGACAAGAAAACCATGAGACAGGCCAAGAAACTAAGGATATGATAGAACCCCAGAAAGAATCAGAGACTGTATTATTACAGATGAAAGAAACCATGAACGATCACAGAGATATCAACTTATCAGAGATCTTAAACAAGAAGGAATGCATCGAAACAAGAATATGAGACTTCGACATAGACTGTGTTCTGGATGAGGAAACACAGGTGAAAATCCTTACAGAAAGAACTGAGGAAATTTTGGGAAAGCCTGCTATGGTTCCTTCATTAGGAGGAATAGGATTATTTAGAGGAAAGTTGATAACCCTATGTGGAATACTTACCCAGACATCTATGAGTGCTCATGGAACTTCGACAGAAGAAGAATTTGAGATCATTAAATTTGTTGAGAATAACACCCCATTTGCTATTTTGCTAGGAAAAACCTAGATTGAGAAAGATCAGATACAAAGGAAACAAGAAGAGGAGGGTCTAGAACATAAAAAGAAAGAACTAAGAGATTTCATGGCTAGGAGAATAATGCACTTACTAGAAGAACAAGAGGACCAAAGATCTGGATGTCGAAGTTGAAAGAACATTGGAAGACTAGAAACACCTGTATGTACAAGAGAGTACAGAACCTACCCCAGAAAGAGAAGAAGTATTACCCTTGAACCCTATGAAAGACCCTCCACAGTGGGAAGTTAGTATGCCAAGAGGAGATAAGAACAATAATGGAAAGAGGAAACCAGTGACTCAGATTACAGGAAAGAAAGCCAGAAAGCTCAGCAAGAAGAAAGCAAAGTTAGAAAAATTACAGGAAGTTCCAGGGAGGACTTCGCAAAAGGAAGGTTTGCAGAACTGGAACTTTGTCAGGATCTCAGAATAGCGAAGATTGACACTTTGCCACGGCGAAGAAATATGACCATTGGAGGCGTCCCGACTGTTAGCCTGACTCTCCAGAACGGATCGAACCACAGTTATGGCCAGAAAGATTGCCATTGGACCATTGGGACCGCGCCATAACGGATGGAATTGCATTAATTGAGGCATTCCTGCCTGTTGGAGGAGTCTGTTACAACATTGTATATTTATCTCGTCTAACGTTGCACCGAGAACACTTTTGCCAATTGTGATTATTCGATCCCACAGAGAACTAGTTTCTTTTGCACAGTGCTTATTGAGAGCTCGCCACCCATTTTGTTACCGTGATTGTTTGTTCACCGACCTGCGATACCTGATCTCAAGCGTGCATGTCGGGTGACTTCAGCGCAGTAGAGAAATCCGTCAAAGCGATCCTCATAGACCTCATGGCTGAGAAGGTCATGTCCATAGAAGTCCAATCCTTATCGACGAGAGGAGTGCAAGCATCCTCATCGATTGCTCGTGGATCTGGACCATCCTGAGTTGCGACAGAGAAATGAACCAAGCATCATGATGATTTGGTGAATGTGAAGATTATCCCATCTATCATGCTCGATTATATCCTGCCTCTAGCTGGAACTGTGAGCCGTGAAAGTGTCCCGAGGGACTTCGACTACACCTTGATTATTGTGTACCTCTCGAAGGGGATACGCACAATAGGACCACAGTTAGGACAAATCATGACATTGAAGATCAATGACTTCAACTTGGGAGATCGCAAGAACCATGGAATGCTCGCCCCACACAAGTATTTGACCAGGACCAAGGGGAAGAAGTCAAATATCATCCCCCAGCCGTGGACTATGGGCATCACGAGGTCCACTATCCTGAACGTGATGAAGATACTACACTTTGGAAGGCATCAAGAGGTTAATGTGTGCATTAAACTCCTGTTTTCTTTATTCCATGGCAGTTATTTGGGGCTAGACAGACACATCACCGTAGATCTGGCGTTGATCCATCGAATCAACAGATTAAGCATGCAAGGACCAGACCCACAATAATTTTATCGAGGGAAGGTTGCAGATCATGCCCTATCGCAGAAAATTAAAGATACCTATGGCGATCTGGAGAAGGGGAAGAAAGGCTACAAGGTAGCCTCCATTCAGAATGGTGCAGTGCACCTAGCCTTCCAGTTGATCGTTGGTAAGCTAGTAAGGAAGAACAGACTCACGCAAGTCACATGGTTCGTTGTTGACCTCGCGAGAAAATGTGTGGAAGGGCTACAAATGAATTGGGAAAGCTGCCTCGTCAACCAGTTAGAGCAAGACTGTCGCGAAGCTCAGGATCAGGGCTACGAATTCCACTTTAGTTGGTTGTTGATCCTCATCACTTTCATTTCTTGGGAAATGTTGGAAGGTGCGACCTTCCCTGAGATTGAGCCATCAAAACCCTTACCTTTGAAGTTCACCATGCTCTGGTATTCGAGCGACATGGAGAAACAATGACAATCAAACGCAATGTTCCACACCTAATACTTGCAGTTGAATAGGGCTATTGAGTCTTTCCCTCAGATGACGTTGAACACCCTGCACAGGTTCAGACCATTTGTGAAGTTCCGCGCAAATAGAGATTTTATTTATTTCACTGCGCGCGGAGATGAACAAAAAGAAAATCTTCAGAGTTACTATAAACTCACAGAGGAGGACATGGAAGAAATCACTAAGGAATGGCCTACAGAGTTCCTTATACTAGTCAACCAGGCAGAACTATCTAACCCCGACCTCATCGGAAGTCCTGTGGTTACTCGTGAAGAGTATGATGCACCCATCAGTAGTAGAAGGAAGAAAAAGGAAGAGGTATAGGAGCCGAGAAACGCATCAGAAGAGACTACTTCAGACTCGCCTTGAGGGGGAGGTGATGACGAAGTAGACAAATAATAAGACAAAGGAGAAGAATACAAGAAGAAACAAGGCAAAGTAACACCGCCTAGGGACCCTAGTGACGAAGTTGAGACCTCCAAGAAAAGAAAGGTTTCCCCCATGAAACCTACATTGTGGAAGAAGTCCAAAGCTAGTAAACCACAGATGTAGACTGTGCTCACAATGGATGACATAGATTTCATCATCGTCGCTATCTCAGATACCTCAGAAGATTTCTTACAACACAATGAATCCAAACAAGAGACCATGTATGAAAGAATTGAAGCAGAGTTGAAAGGGGTACAACAAGTCCTCTACTCCAACCACGCAGTGTCTACTGGGCCCCCATAATCAGAAGAAACAGAGTTGGGAGATGAACCTGCCCAACTACGCTGAATAGCAGATGCGACCGAAGTTCACCCTCGTCATGTTCAAGAAGAAAAAGAGCATGCCACAGAGGCCTTAAAGCAAGCAAAAGAGGAATCCATAGAACAACTTTGGGTTGTGCAACAGGAAAAAGATGACATCCAAGCCAATTTTGCAGAGGATAGAGTGTAGATACAGAAGAAGAAGGAATAGTTGCTCGCAGAGCCGATTGGAGTTAAAGAAGCAGTCACTAGAGCACTTCTCTCTGTAACGGGATTAGAACATATGGAAGAAGACCTAGTGGAAAGACAAGTAGGGAAGATTGTTGAAGCCATTCAGCAGCTCCAACAGAGGGTAGTAGAAATGGAGTTACAAGCAGTGCCAAGCACTTCACAGGAAGTGCGAGACCAGAGAGAAGAAACTGCCCGAAGCACAGTCCATAGAATCAAGGCATTGGCCTTAGAATGTAAACAACTCAGCAGTCAAAGTGTGTAGACTTACGAGCACCTTGTATAGGACCCTGAACTAAGGACACTGGAGTCTCAACTTCAGGAAGCCAAGCAACAAGCAACAATGGTACAAACACAGTTGAAGCCACTACCAACAGTTGAGAGGATGAAACAATCCCAGGAACAGTGCACAGTTCAACAACAATTCCATGCCATACAGAGTAAGGTCATGGAAGTGACTCAACGACTCCAGCCAGTGCAAGATGCAGCTTGCATACTTTTTGAGGAGATTGAAGGAAGCGGTGTAGAACTAGAACAAGTGGTCACCACAGTGGAACAATGCTTGGAAGGACCTGTGACACAGAAGATTATTCAAGAGTTCACCGAGCAGGAGGCTCTGGCGAAGCAATAGGTCGAGGTAGCTCGAGCCAAGATCGAGGAATTTGAGGTAGAGTTACCCAGATCAAAGTGACTTGGGACAAGTCACGGGTGAGTGTTTGGGGCTTGTTGGCCCTTGACCAAGTTTTGAAGAACCTTGGTCACGTTTGACTAGTTTTGGGACTTCAACAGAATGGTCGAAGGCGGAGCGCAAGACGAAGTGGAGATCGCGGGATCTCAGCCGCTTTTTAGGGCATTTTTGGGTTTAGGGTTTATGTAACGGGTATGGGATGTTGGCCCATGGGTTTACCCATGCCTTAACCCATTTTTTGATGTATAAATAGAAAGCTAGATGATGTAAAAAACACACTAGGTCTAAGAGAGAAGTGGTGTTAAGTGTTATATTGTGTTGAGTGCAAGTGATTAGTTGGATCTATGTGGTTGAGTTAGCTTTGTGCATACTGTGTGCATGAGAGCTTGCAGAGATAAGTGAAAGTGACTATAAAGAGGCTTTGTGTTGTAACCTAGCTCAGGGAAGGAGGGTCTAGCGAGGTGTGCGTAGATCTCATGTTCTATGCGGAGTGGGTTCTTGTGGCTCTGTGCTTGTAGAAGATTGAAAGAAGACAATAAAGAGGAGAAGAGTTGGTGGACGTATATCATGTGTTGTGGTTGCTTTGTGCATTATAGTTTTTATGTTATTGATGTGATTTATTCTTAGTGCAGTGATATATATTAGATGCATCTGATATAGTAGCTTAGTGCTTAGTAATGTGAATGAATACTAGATCTGATCTATTTCTATATGCTAAGTGATTGGATGTATTAGATCTTGTTGAATATTGCGTTGCTCTGTAACTAGGGTTTCGACCTGCAATGTGAATACGGGTTAAATACTGATGAATGTTAGCTGATAAGTGCTATGTTAAGTGTTGTAATCACAGATCTGTGTCCCAGCCAGGTTGTATACACTTGAGTCCTGCAACCACCCTTGCCTCTACCTCGGGTGAGACTTCATCTGCTTCACAGGTGTTGCCGAAAGGGCCAATAGTTAGGGTTTTTTGGGTGCGTTGTTTAAGAATTGAACCCTGGGTCTGCCCCTATGCCAACAATCCCACATATTGAATTTGAAGAGGCCTTTGCAGAAATTCCTCTTGCGTTTGATTTGAGTGAGAGAGAGCATTGACTACTAATAATTTCATCAACCCATGATGCATTAAACTGGTGGTAGGGTTTCTACTTGATCTAACGTTTTGAGCAATCAAATGTAGTGACCTCAACAAAAAGTAAGGCACATTGATGAGCCTTTGATGTCATAAATGAATTAGCAACTTGAAATGGTAACCAAATAGTAGGTTGTGACACCCCTCAAAGGTTAGATACTTCTATATGAAATAGGCCACCTTAGACCATGGTCATCTCAATGACAACCTCTTAATCCCTTTTCCTCCATATTCTACAACTTCATCACCAAAAAGGAAGTCAATACAACCTTGATTTAATGTGACGTGGTGCTTGAACCAATTTTCCCCTATCTGAGGCAAACCTATCACCTTGGAAATGGTTTCTTCTCTTATGTGTATGTATAGGCCCCGAGCTATAGTAGTAGACAACCAAAAAAATTAATCAAATTCAAGTGTAATGGTTGTATCAAATCCCTATAAACACTCAAAATATTTGATCCAGCCTACATCCCTAATGGCGTTGCTCTGTAACTATGCTAAGGTAAAAGGCTCATAATGTACAACAAACCCACAATAGTGATAAAATATGACAAGAGTAGTAGAAAAGAAGATTAATGACAAATGGGTTTCTAGAAGAGTGACAACAATGGGGTTGTAGGGGAGTGGAAACAAATGTGGAGCCAATGTTTACCAAATTTAGAAAAAATAGATGGAAACTGACATAATACTAGTGACGATGCCAACCATTATCCAAATAAGGAGAAATCAGATGACAATACAATGAATGACAAGTGTAATAATGGAAAATAATGCAATGACTAGAAAAAG
Organism: Picea sitchensis; assembly: GCA_010110895.2. NCBI lineage: Eukaryota > Viridiplantae > Streptophyta > Pinopsida > Pinales > Pinaceae > Picea > Picea sitchensis. The sequence continues at coordinate 119,864 of SNQJ01S0047933.1, read as the reverse complement.
GTGGAAAATTACAAAATGTCACGTCAACAACAGAGTGGAGGTAAATGGTGGCAATCGAATCACATGCACTAAGTGGTGACTGATGAAGAAGAAAAAAAAAAAAAAAACCCAACTAAATGGACATGTTGGACTCAATAGTTTGACATGGAAAATTTGATGTGAGCAAGGTACCTTCCACACATTAACATGGAAATTAATGAATGATGTAAATACAAAGGAGAAACTGTACCTCCATACTTACCCATGCAATGTTGAAATGATGGCGAACTTATGTGATGATATTGGTGATAGTATCAACAACATGAGGACGTGGATTGGTAGCAAGTGCATGTAATGGAACATGTGGATATATAACAAATGAAAGAACCATGTTTGAGTGTGAGGATCCGTGGAAAATAATGGAACATAGCTCAAGGATCCATAGAAAATGACGAAACAAAGCATAGTCCATGGATCTATAGCAAGCAATATGATTTGTAGCATGAAGGAAACCAATGATGAAATCAATGTGTTTTTTTTTTCTTTTTCTTATTGCAAATATTATATTATAGCAATATGGTTTCAAACAATATTTGTCCAATTGTTCCCCAAAAAGGGTTTTCACAGTTTGGATTGTTTTTCAAAGTACATATGCTAAGAAAATCAATTTTTGGAAAGTACGGGTGGCATAGTTGTTGTACCAACAATCTCCAAATCTGAAGAAATAATAATATATTTGATGAAAGCATCTTTAGACAATGTCTTTTCATATAGCCTTAGTTGATGACCATTGGCCATGAGAGATATATAGGCTTCATCAATGGTACACAACTTTCTAGAACCATTTCCATAAACACTGTCAATCTTGTATGGCCCCAACCAACGAGTACAAAGCTTTCCTCTGAAATATTTGAACCTAGAATCATACAAAAGGGCACACTCTTCATCTTGGAACCTATTCTTCTTGATGAATTTTCCATGCCACTTTTCCCTTTTCTATTGGACAACAGATGTTTGTTGCAAGGAATCCTAATGAATTTCCTCAAGTTCATTGATCTGGTCCAAGCAGTGATTTTGGGCTTTTGAGAGGCATAATCCCACTTGCAATTAGTTCTTAGTGTATTTACTTCAAAATCAATGGGAAGTACTACATGCCTACCATACATAAGCTCATAAAGGGTGAATCCCATGGTGTTTATCTAGGTGGTGTGATAAGCCCATAGATTTTTTGGAATCATGCAAGCCCATTCTTCATGATGAATCTGCATGGTCTTAGTCAGTATGGATTTTGAAACTATATTGGTGAATTCCACTTACCCATTGGATTGTGGATGGTACAACGTAGATTTTCTGTGTCGAATATGGTATTACTTAGTGATGGCTTGAATGATTTTAGAAGTGAACTGGGTTCCTTTATCTATAACAATTTCTTGTGGTATACCAAAGTAGACAAAGATTCCCTCATAGAGAAAATCTACTACTGGTTTTTTTGTAGCCCTCAAAAGTGTTTTGGATTCAACCCATTTATTGACATAGTTAGTACAAACCAAGATATGGGCTTTCTATCCAGATGGAGGGTTGATACGCCCCACAAAATCTAGAGCCCATTTCTCAAAAGACTCCACCATGATTTGAGTTTGTAGTGGCATCTCGCTGAATTGAATAGGCTATCCCATTCTTTGGAAACTATCATAGATCTCATGTACTTATTGGAATTTGAGAAAATGTTAGGCCAATAGTAGTCGAGATGAAACACTTTATGCATAATCCTCTTATCAACAAATTTCCCACCACAAGTTTCACCATGACAAGATTTTAGGATGTATAAATATCATCCTTTCAAACACAACAACATAATATAAGATTTGACCCTACATGAAAGGGGTAACCTAGAACCCAGGAGTACATGGCACTATGTTTGATAATCTTTTGTCTTTCATTTAGTGAGAGATGTGCCATAAGTTTTTCCACAATAAAATAGTTAGCAATATCTGCAAACCACAATGTGTTAGTAGATAATGCAAATAAATTCTTATCACGAAAAACATATTTTATAGGAATGACATCCTAATCATTGGTGAGTTCAGAAAGGAAGTCGACAATGACGTTCTGCCTTCTAGGCTTATCAATGATGGTGATGTCAAACTCCTGCAATAGTTATAACCACCTAGCCACTCTACCATTAGTAAACGGTTTATTCATTAAATAATGAATGGAAGAATGATTAGTATGTTCAAATATAGGATATCCAATAATGTGGTGTTGGAACTTATTAATAGCATACACTACTGCAAGAAATTCCTTTTTAGTCATTGAATAGTTCAATTATGCAATAACAAGATTTTTTCTAATGAAGTAAATTTCATAAGGATATTGTCCTTTTTGTCCAAGGACTTACCCAGTGGCTTTGAAGCATATGTGTAGATATGAAATGGACAGGACCAATTCAGTCCCCTCAAGACTGGTGCTACAAACAAATTTCCTTTCAAGGATTTAAAAGTAGATTGACATTGGTTAGTCCAAGAAAATTCAGCATCTTTAGAAAGTAATGAAAACATAAGGGATGTAATTTTTTTAAATGTTTCAATAAGGTGACGATAGTAACCAACATTCCCTAAAAAAAATCGAACATATTTTACATTTTTGGAATAGGAAGATTGGATATTACCTCAAATTTTCCTAGATCCACCTTGATACTAGAAGGAGAGATATAGTGATCGAGAACTATCCATTCAGTCACTAACATGTGGAGATTTGTTTCTTTACATCGATTGATAAATTTCTCTAGATTAACCAAATATTAATAAAATTTGTTACCATGTAGTGTAAAATCGTCCATATATACTTCTACACAATCATGAATCAAATATGAAAAGATACCAAGAACAACCTATTGAAATGTCGTTGGTGCATTACAAAAACCAAAGGGAAATACTTGGTAAGAAAAGGTTCTCCATGGGTAGGTAAAGGTAGTCTTATCTTGATCTTTTGCGGCAAGTTAGATATGATTATATCCAATAAACCCATAGAGGAAATACAAGTACTTCTTTCCTTCTAATCTATCAATGACTTGATCAATAAAAGGTAGAGGAAAGTGGTCTTTTGAAGTAGCTTTGTTCAATTCTATGTAATCAATGCAAATCCGCCATTTCCCATTTTTATTAGGAACAATTAAAAGAGTTGAAACCCATTGGTTATTAGAAGTGGGATAAATTAAATTTATGTTCAACAAGTTTTACAACTCATCTTTCACTATCTCATGCGATGCAGGGTTCATTCAACATTGGGGTTGTCGAATAGGTCAGAAATTATCTCCGATATGAATATAGTGGATAAAAATATTGGGATGGATTCCTTCATATTAGTATATTCCCATGTAAATACATCAATATGGTTTTGTAACAACTTAATTCACTAAATTTTTCGTGATTCTTCTATCCTAGGATTGATATTGAGTGTTCTTCTTGGACTAATTTATATTGGCATATTGTGTGTTTCAAATATAGTGTATATATAAGAAGGCATAGAGTTGAGTTCTGGTGATATAGCAGAGAATGAAATTCCTTCTTGTAACATATCCATGACATCATTATAGGGTGAATAAGGACCAGTTATGGCATCACAAATGAGATCATCTTTAATATTCTCTTTAAAAGAGAGGGCTCTATCAATTGTAAGCAATTGTTGAACATCTTCATTATTACTATCCCCATTTCTTACCCACATGGACATTTCTTGGTCTATGCTAGGCTTGAAAAAAGGATATAAGGTGAGTTTCTTGGTGGAATTTCCATTGGAGATATTCATGTCTCTGGATCTACAACCAATATAGGCATTATTAGTGGNCCATGGGTAGGTAAAGGTAGTCTTATCTTGATCTTTTGCGGCAAGTTAGATATGATTATATCCAATAAACCCATAGAGGAAATACAAGTACTTCTTTCCTTCTAATCTATCAATGACTTGATCAATAAAAGGTAGAGGAAAGTGGTCTTTTGAAGTAGCTTTGTTCAATTCTATGTAATCAATGCAAATCCGCCATTTCCCATTTTTATTAGGAACAATTAAAAGAGTTGAAACCCATTGGTTATTAGAAGTGGGATAAATTAAATTTATGTTCAACAAGTTTTACAACTCATCTTTCACTATCTCATGCGATGCAGGGTTCATTCAACATTGGGGTTGTCGAATAGGTCAGAAATTATCTCCGATATGAATATAGTGGATAAAAATATTGGGATGGATTCCTTCATATTAGTATATTCCCATGTAAATACATCAATATGGTTTTGTAACAACTTAATTCACTAAATTTTTCGTGATTCTTCTATCCTAGGATTGATATTGAGTGTTCTTCTTGGACTAATTTATATTGGCATATTGTGTGTTTCAAATATAGTGTATATATAAGAAGGCATAGAGTTGAGTTCTGGTGATATAGCAGAGAATGAAATTCCTTCTTGTAACATATCCATGACATCATTATAGGGTGAATAAGGACCAGTTATGGCATCACAAATGAGATCATCTTTAATATTCTCTTTAAAAGAGAGGGCTCTATCAATTGTAAGCAATTGTTGAACATCTTCATTATTACTATCCCCATTTCTTACCCACATGGACATTTCTTGGTCTATGCTAGGCTTGAAAAAAGGATATAAGGTGAGTTTCTTGGTGGAATTTCCATTGGAGATATTCATGTCTCTGGATCTACAACCAATATAGGCATTATTAGTGGCTAACCATTGCTTGCCTAAGATCAAGGGGTAACCCCCAAGATTGGATTTTTGTTGTAGAACCATAAAATTTGCTAGATACTCCTAGGAATCTACAAAAAATAGCACATCCTCTAGAATACCTTCATGCTTGAGAGTGGATCGATCATTCATATGGAGAAATATAGGAGTTTGTAATAAGTTAAGCATTTTGAGCCTCTCCATAGTCTCCCTGGTCATAACATTTATGGAAGCCCCTAAATTAGTCAAAATATTTGACATTTAAAATACATATATTGTTAATGTTAACATAAACAATAGGGCTCCCAAGATCTATATACTTGGTAGGGACAACCTTCCCAAGCATTAGGTCTACTAGTTGGTCAATCATCTAAACAATTGGAGGATCCTTCTTCTTCCTACCCAACTTCTTTAGAAAACCTTTAGACATAACTCTCAAACAACTTTGGCATAAATTGGGGACATATGTATACACAAATGTACGAGCCTCATCTAAGTCTATTGAGTAGTCGACCTAATTTACATCCATCCTTGTCTTCTCTAAAACCTAACCCTCCATGAAAACTAATTAATCCTGCATCCCTAAACATTGCTACATAAAAGGTGAAAGTTTATTTAATTTATTTTTTTAATTTAAATTTTATATTTTATTTATAATGAATGAAAAATATCACAACCTTTTTTTCTTTTTTATTTCATTAAATAAAATAAAAAAATTAATATTTGATTTATTGCATTAAAAGGGGTAGAATTTTAGGGGTGATTATTTAAGTATGAAAGCATTTTAATAGTCTTTGTAACCACCGGGTTCTTTGTAATTTTATAAGAGGAAAAAATTTTCCACTTCTATGCTTTTAAAAAAAAATTATTGATTAGATTTTAATTGGAAAATTTTATATTTTTAATTTATATCTGGAAAATTTAATTTTTTTATTAAAAATATTGAATTTCTAAGATAATTCTCTTATCATGTTTGAAAGGGAAAAATCAATAAAAGAGTACAAGTTGTAAGTCATAGCATTATTAAATAGATTAGTAATGAGAGATGTATTGTGTTTTATGTATTTGGATCAGATTTGATTTGTATGAGTGAAAATGAAATATTGACACATAACTTAGCAATGGCAAAAACAAGTAATTATGATTTTTTATATTAAAAATGTTATATAATAAAATGTTGTTAAGCTATATGTTATTATATTATATTAATATCAATAAAATTATATTTTTTTTGTTTGTTAGTTTGTTGTTTGGAAAATCACATCAACAATATAATAATTGTTGCTTGAGGTTGAAAATTTTGTCTTTATAAAAAAATAATTTGCCTTTGTCTGCTAGATAACAAAAACTATAATGTTTATCTACAACAGTTTGGTAGGTTAATTGGTGTTTTTGGACCATTTCTCGATTTGTGCGTGTCATCCTTGTGCAGGGGCCATGCTAATCTTCTCTATATCGTTCCAATTTTATCGGAAGTCTCCAAATTTTGTCAAGTGGCCACTCCCATAGATGATAGGCTATTTGCGCAAACAGTTTATTAAGAAGTGATTTTTTATCGGAGAAGGGATCTAGAATGGGTGGGGAGATGGAAAAGGAAGGTTTTTTTAACCTTACCTTGAAATTTCAATGGCGTCTTTCCTTAATTAGAGACTGATATTTGGCTATTGGAGTTACTTCATGGCGGTTACTATGGGATTTGGGATTGAGAAGCATTTAGGAGTATATGGGATCCTTTTTCATACTTTTATCCTTCATATAGATCCTTATTTTTCCTTCAGTTAGATTCTTGGTGGCACAAAGTCTTTTAGCTCTGTGTTTTTCTCACTTGTGAAGCCGGTTACAACATCCTATACTCTTCTTACTCTCCTCCTCTTTTTAAGGCGTAGTATTCGGTAACTAGATCGCCAAGCCTTTGACTAGTTATTCTAGACTTTTGTATCTGATTGGGTGGTTAGATTGAGGCCATGGAACACGAAGTTAGTGCGCTTATGGGCGCAGCAGATGAGGCAGAATGGGAGAGGGCAGGCCTTTTCAAATTGGTATATGAGCTGAGTGGTAAACTGGGTGGTGGGGGCACCTCAAAAGCCTCAACTTCACATGTTTCTTTGAATCACATGCCTCCACTGTCAGTTAACTCCAGGGTGTCATGACTGGGCCCTCTTGATGCTGGAAAGACTTTTTTTTCTAATAATCACGGTTTGGGTGAGAGTATTGTGCTTCCTCTAAGGGACTCTTCACTACCATTGGGTACCCAGACAGAAACCGGTTTTTTTCCTAAGGTACTCAAGTCTGGTTTCCCTGGGGGGTTTCAGATCTGGGAGGAGTTGAAGACAAAGGATCCTCGCCCAAAAAAACGGATTCGGGTCTGGAAGCCAAAGAGGCAGAGGAGACGGTTGGTTATAGGCATGGACGTTGGGCTGGAAGAAATGTGCCATCTTTCACTTTGTGCTCTGGTAGGGCGTTTCTCCTATAAGACCAGAAGCTCCTTACCTTTCTCTGACTGTAATTTGTTGAACCGGTCACCACTTTGTGGATACATACCGGAGTTCCTCACGCTTCCTTTTGGTTGGTTTGGCTTTATGTTTAAAATGCCAGAAGATGTCGAACTCATACTTCATAGCTTTTGGGATTTTGAAGGAGGCAGTCTAATGCTGAAAAGGTGGAGGCCAGGATTCAACCCAGCTACGGATTACTTCAGCCTCAGACGTGTGTGGGTTTTACTGTCAGGCTTACCTTTAAATATGTGGAACTTAAAAGCATTAACAGCAATAGGCAACTTGCTCGGACGTTTTTTAAAAGTAGATGCAGTGAGGTTACTGTCAAAAGACAAAAGATTAGCAAAGGTTTTAGTAGAGATTGATGTTAGTGTTGGTTTAATGGACTCCATGGAGATAGAATGGCAAGGACAAGTTTTGATACAACGCTTGGACTACCAAGGCATTCCTTTCCTATGCTTGCAGTGTCTTCGTACTGGCCATTTAAGAAAAGATTGCTCTTACAATGCAAGTGATGAAGAAGATGAAGCTTCACAGGACGCTCCTGGTTTGGATTTGTATATGAGTGAGGGGGACCATGGAGCGTTGGGTGACCATTGTTTTGCTAGTGATCTAGACTCGCTGGATGATGCTCCATAAAATCTCATTGGTAAGTTGAGAACCTTTTGTCCAAGACTTTATTCAAATTTGTTTGCTTGGGAACGAGATTTTATGGGTAAATATGTCCTGGCGAATGCCTTTGTGGGTGACTCGTTAGGTACAACCAAGGAACCTTCGATCACAGGGGGTTCTTTTTCCGAATCTGAAAGGGTTGTGATAGGCCTCTCTTCACCCTCTACTGCTCCCTTGTTACCTTTCATTAATCTGACTTTGTCAGGCCCGACCTTCCCCTCCTCTGCTCAGACCTCTTCCGACTTTGACTCGAGACTGGAAGCAGTCATGGACTCTCTGCTTCCTCCTCTCAGTGCTGCTGATAATATTTTACCTATTCCTGTCTTCCAGGGACGTGATCTTCATCAAAATACATCTTCCAGTGTTCCTAGTAGTTCTACCTCCAATCTGAAAGAGAAAAAGGGAGAAATCTCTTGCTTGGTCTCGAGGATTGGGAATAGAACTTTCTCCCATTAAGACTCGCAGTGTGCAGAAAAAATCTGGACAAGCTTCAGTTGTTGAACTGATACCAGAATCCACTCACAATTTAGGGGCAATTAGAGGCATGAAAGCCCTTGCAAGGGCTAAATCATGATCCTCTTGTCCCTAAATATACGTGGGGTTGGAGGCTCCCAAAAACTGCCTTCGTTTCAAAGACTTTTGAGTATTACAAAACCTGATATTATTTTCCTTCGAGAGACTTTGGTGGATGAGGAGAAAGCTAGATTTTTTGTGTCTTCTCTGTGCCCTTCGTGGATGATTTCAGTGGTCAGTTCTCTTGGGAAATCGGGAGGATTGTTGGTTGCTTGGAACCCTTATGTATTTAAGTTACAGTCTTTCCTTTGTGTTGGCAGTATGTTGTTAACAGGTTGTCATCTACCTGATAATAGCAGGATCTGTCTTTTAAATGTTTATGGCCCGTGTACTAATAGAAGACTGTTATAGGATTTGGTTGAATCCAAAGGGCTCTTAGCTCGGGAGAACCTCATTTTAGCGGGAGATTTAAAATTCACTTCCAGTGTTGATGAAGTTTGGGGAGCTGGGGCCTTACCCGACCCATTGGCAGGATACTTTAGAAATCTTCTACAGACTGCTCACTTGGTAGATGTCCATCCTGTTGAGCTCGTGCCTACCTGGAGAAATGGCGGATCTGGGATTCAAGAAATTCAAAAAAGACTCTATAGGGTGTTGGTATCGGCTTCGCTCCTAGTAATATCAGCTAGGTATCGATCTTGGATTATTCATCCTTATTTTTCAGATCATGCCCCAGTGCTCTTTCGGATGAACCGTGGGTATGGCTCTATTTCACACCCTTTCAAATTAATCATACTGTTATGACTGAAGTTACATTTGAGGAGCTAGTTCAGGAGTTTTGGAGAACAAAACATAGCAACAATCTAATCAGGGCTCAAAATCGACTAGCAATGAAGCTATCAAAACTAAAATGCAGAGTTAAGATGTGGAAAGAAAAAAAAAAATCAGACAGTCAAGCCCTTGATCTCTTAGAGGAACAAATTTCAACTTTAACTAAGCAAAGCTGGGAAGCAGACTCTCATCCGGATTGGACACATCGATTGAGAGTTCTGGAACAGGACAAGGATAAATTGTTGTTGGAGGAGGAGGCTCGCTGGCGATTGAAGAGTAGAGCGACTTGGATTAAGTGTGGTGATAAAAACACCAAATATTTCCACAATTTTGCCAGCTTCAGACGCAATAAAAAATTCTTATGGGAAATAAAAGATGAGCACGGACATTCACACCAGGGTCAGGAAGCGTTAAAGAAAGAAGCAAAACACTTCTTCAGCTCCTTTTACAAAGATCCTGGTAAGAATAATATAGTGGAACAGGTTGCACCATCTCATTTATATCCAAAATTGGTCACAAATGCAGAAGTAAGATCCTTTGAAAAACTAGTTACTGAGAAGGACGTTTTGGAGGTACTAAAAGGGTTCACCAAAGATAAGAGCTCGGGTCCTGACGGGTGGACAGTGGAATTTTTTATCCACTTTGTTGATCTCGTTGCAAACGATCTGCTAGAAGCAGTGGAAGAATCTCGTATTACAGAAGAGGTGAATATAGTAATAAACTCAACCTTTATTGCTCTTATTTTGAAATCTAATGGGTCGGCAAACTTTGGGGACTTTCGCCCGATTGCTTTATGCAATCTTTGCTATAAATTAATTTCTAAGATTATAGCCACAAGAATTAGACCGATCCTCTCTCAAACCATCTCTGAATAACAGTTTGGCTTTTTGAAAGGTAGGCAGATAATTGATGCAATTGGCACTGCACATGAGTGCCTACACAGTATTAGAGAAAAAAAACTACAGACAGTAATTCTCAAAATTGACCTAAATAAAGCATGCGATTGCTTAAACTGGGATTTCATAAGGTTGGTCCTTCTTCAATGTGGATTTGGATTACCCACAACCAATTGGATAATAGGTTGCATCACGTCGGCATCATTTGCGATTCTTGTCAATGGTGAGCCATCGGATTTCTTTCGTAGTGAAAGGGGGCTTAGACAAGGTTGTCCTCTAGCGCCACTTCTTTTTATCCTTGTTATGGAGGGGTTGAGCTTGGCCTTAAATCGAAGTAAATAAAGCTGTCTCTTGACTAGTATCGAAGTGTCAAGACTGATCCAGGTCCTCCATCTATTGTTTGTAGATGGCATTCTCATTATGTCATATGCAACTCTATCAGAGTGGGAAGAGATAAGTCGAATCTTAAGAACCTTTTGTAATGCCTCTGGCCTCCAGATCAATACTCAAAAGTCCTCTTTCTATCATTACGAAGCACATCTCGATGTTTTGAGAATGGTAGCCTATATCCTTCCCTATAATTTTACTGAGCTCTCGAAGGGTTTTAAATACCTGGGTTTTTATTTAAAAATCGACAGGTATAAAACAACAGATTGACTATGGATTTTGGAGAAATACACCAACAAGATTAACCATTGGAGCGTGTGTTGGATGTGTTTAGGAGGGCACCTAATTTTGACAAAAGAGGTCTTGGAGAGCCAAGCCATCTATTGGATGGCATTGGCCAAGTTTCCCTCATCGATTTACAAACAAATCCACCAATCTACATTTGGTTTTCTCTGGTCAGGATGCCGGAAAAAGAAAAAAAGAGATTTCACCTCTGTAACTGGCAAACGATTGCTAGGCCCAAGCATCTCAGTGGATGGCGTCTGTGTAATTTATCTGGCTTTAGCAGTGCTCTGGCAGCAAACAACCTTTGGAGGGTGCTCTTGAAGGAGGGATTGTGGCAGCGTGTCATCAAAGAGAAATATTTCCCCTCCATCTCAGTTGTTAGATGGCTACGAATTGTGGACATCAAAAAAGAATGAGGCTCCCAGACATGGAGGTACCTACTAAACTCTCTCCCTCTCCTTTTGCATTGGATAGCGTGGAGTCCAGGGAATGGACACTCTATTCTGATAGGAAAAGACAACATTATGGGTATGGGAAATGGGGTGCTCCTCTATGAAGAGATGATCGACATCATCAACATGAAAGGATTTCATTGTTTATCTCAGGTGCAAGGGGATGCACAGGCAGGAAAAATTATTCAAAATTGGAAAATAAGTGACGAATTGGGTTTGACCGGGCTCTTAAACACCAAATGGTCTCTATACTGCCACACTCTTATCAATCATGGTATTCACTTGCAGGAGAAGGCGGACATCCTCAAATGGACAGGGGGCGATTGTTCTAGGTACATCACTGTCAAAAACGTTTACTTGGTTGTCGAAAACAGAAAGTGGAATGAGAAGTTAGATGGCTGGAAAAAAGCTTTGTGGAATTGGAACTGTCCCTTAAAAATTAAGTTGTTTACTTGGCTTATGGTGGAGAACAAAATCCTCTCCTGGGATATTTTGCAATGCAGAGGTTTCAATGGCCCAGGTATTTGTAATTTATGCAAGATGCAGACAGAATCTACGCATCACCTGTTCATGGAATGTTCTTTCACGTTGGAAGTATGGAGGATTATTAAATATGTTTTTAACTTTATAGGCAACTGGATAGGAATGAGTTTAAATTTGTCTGAGTGCTTCAAGCAGTGGTCATTTTCGAACAATGATATTCCTACCTTACCAGCTCTGATTTGTTGGTTCATATGGAATGAACACAATCATTCGATCTTTGAAGACAACATTTCCTCCATGAAGAAGGTTATCCACCTCACCACTATTTCATTAAGGGATAACTTTCAAAAGTCGAAAGTTAAGTTAAGAAGACCGGAGCCCTCACTGATAGGCTAGTGTGAAAATGTTGGTTGGTTCGATGGTGCGGTTGTTACAATAGGTACAAATAGTGGTGTTGGCGGTGTGTTAGAAGTTAATGAACATTGTAAGTATAAGTGGCTCCTTAATTGCGGCCCAGGTGCAAACACTCGCGCGGAGCTGCTCGGGGCATGGACCTTGTTAACTGTGGCTTCCAGGCTTTCTATTCAGTCACTACATGTAATTTGAGATTCAAAAATAGTCATCGACTGGCTGAGGGATAAAGGTAGGCTTCAAGTCATCTCTCTGGATTGCTGGAAAGACATTTTATCACATTAATCTCCTCTTTCCAAAAGGTATCCTTCTCTCATGTTTATAGAGAAGATAATCAAATGGCTGACAACCTCTCCAAGCTAGCGCTAACCGTGGATCCAAGGAAGTTGATCTTTTATCAGTGTATTGAGGCGCATGACTGCCCTCACAAGTTTCTAAAACTTTTTTAGTTTTCCCTGTAAGTCACCTACTGGTCTCCTGAGACTTTTCATGGAAGACGAAGATGTGATCTCTCTCAGTAGAGATACGGTGAGTTGGTTTTTAGAGTGCCTTGTAATTCTTGTTTTGGGTGGTTAGTCTATGTTGGTTTGTTTATGTTTTCATATCTTGGATTGTAATAGAACAGTTTTATATCTTTATATATAAAAGCATAATTTTTAATGGAAAAAAAAAGGTTAATTGGTGTTGGGTAATCTAGATAGAGCCTATATGATAAAGATATAAAACTATAAAACAAAGCATGAAGAAATTAATCTTGAGGAAAGGGAATATTGTTCGTGGAACCTGATGATTTCCCTCACTTGGTTCGTTGAGGTTCAATCCAATTGTCCTTTTTGACAAGAGAGAATTTTTTTAGTCCACCACTTTAGTTTGTAGTTGGAGGTATTCCAGTTTCAATGACATTTCACTAGTAACTGTGTTTCTTTATGTCATGACTTTTCCTAATAATACCTTGATATACTAGTTAAAAATCAATAGAGTAGTATTTTGTTTCCCCGAAATGGGAGTAACATGTATTAAGGTGTAAAAAGTGTAACCACTTTTCCTCACAATCATTTTAACTATATTTAATTAATTACTAATATCAAATATTATTATTATTATTATAATTATAATTATAATTATAAAATAAGTAAGAAATATTAAAAAACAATTCCACTTATATTCAAACCTTATTCCTTGCACTTCCAACATGTATATTCACAATAATTGTAAAAACAAAACATACAATAATATTTTGAGAGGACCATTTCCAATTGTATTCCATGTCTATCCATGACTTGTATGTGGAGGCATCTTATCCTATGTCTAATTTACTCGGAATTAGGGCAATTGACGTGGAAAGAACTTTGATTTATTACATAGAAAGCTGCTTTCCTCCAAATGTCATCCCACCATGAATGAATATACGTTGATTGAAATCCGAGATAGGCGGATTTGTGGTTTAGAGGGAGTCCTACCTACCACAAGTAGGTGAATATTCCTAAATGGCTTTAAACTATTTGGTAATATATATATATATATATATATAAAGTTAATATTATTCCGTATTATTTANCTCATCTAAGTCTATTGAGTAGTCGACCTAATTTACATCCATCCTTGTCTTCTCTAAAACCTAACCCTCCATGCAAACTAATTGATCCTGCATCCCTAAACATTGCTACATAAAAGGTGAAAGTTTATTTAATTTATTTTTTTTATTTTAATTTTATATTTTATTTATAATGAATGAAAAATATCACAACCTTTTTTTCTTTTTTATTTCATTAAATAAAATAAAAAAAATAATATTTGATTTATTGCATTAAAAGGGGTAGAATTTTAGGGGTGACTATTTAAGTATGAAAGCATTTTAATAGTCTTTGTAACCACCGGGTTCTTTGTAATTTTATAAGAGGAAAAAAAAAATTCCACTTCTATGTTTTTTAAAAAAAATTATTGATTAGATTTTAATTGGAAAAATTTATATTTTTAATTTATATCTGAAAATTTTAATTTTTTTATTAAAAATATTGAAGTTCTAACATAATTCTCTTATCATGTTTGAAAGGGAAAAATCAATAAAAGAGTACAAGTTGTAAGTCATAGCATTATTAAATAGATTAGTAATGAGAGATGTATTGTGTTTTATGTATTTGGATCAGATTTGATTTGTATGAGTGAAAATGAAATATTGACACATAACTTAGCAATGGCAAAAACAAGTAATTATGATTTTTTTTTATTAAAAATGGTATATAATAAATTGTTGTTAAGTTATATGTTACTATATTATATTAATATTAATAAAATTATATTTTTTTGTTTGTTAGTTTGTAGTTTGGAAAATTACATCAACAATATAATAATTGTTGTTTGAGGTTGAAAATTTTGTTTTTATAAAAAAATAATTTGTCTTTGTCTGTTAGATAACAAAAACTATAATGCTTATTTACAACAGTTTGGTAGGTTAATTGGTGTTTTTGGACCATTTATCGATTTGTGCGTGTCATCCTTACGCAAGGGTCATGCTAATCTTCTCTGTATCGTTCCAATTTTATCGGATGTCTCTGAATTTTGTCAAGTGACCACTCCCAGAGATGATTGGCTATTTGCGCAAACTGTTTATTAAGAAGTGATTTTTTATCGGAGAAGGGATCTAGAATGGGCGGGGAGATGGAAAAGGAAGGTTTTTTTAACCTTACCTTGAAGTTTCAACGGTGGCTTTCCTTAATTAGAAACTGATATTTGGCTATTGGAGTTACTTCATGGCAGTTACTCTGGGATTTGGGATTGAGAAGCATTTAGGAGTATATGGGATCCTTTTTCACGCTTTTATCCTTCAGATAGATCCTTATTTTTCCTTCAGTTAGATTCTTGGTGGCACAAAGTCTTTTAGCTCTGTGTTTTTCTCACTTGTGAAGTCGGTTACAACATCCTATACTCTTCTTACTCTCCTCCTCTTTTTAAGGCGTAGTATTCAGTAACTAGATCGCCAAGCCTTTGACTAGTTATTCTAGACTTTTGTATTTGATTGGGTGGTTAGATTGAGGCCATGGAACACGAAGTTAGTGCGCTTATGGGCGCAGCAGACAAGGCAGAATGGGAGAGGGCAGGCCTTTTCAAATTAGTAGATGAGCTGAGTGGTAAACTAGGTGGTCGGGGCACTTCAAAAGCCTCAACTTCACATGTTGCTTTGAATCGCATGCCTCCACTGTCAGTTAACTCCAGGGTGTCATAATTGGGCCCTCTTGATGCTGGAAAGACTTTTTTTTCTAATAATCATGGTTTGGGTGAGAGTGTTGTGCTTCCTCTAAGGGACTCGTCACTACCATTGGGTACCCAGACATAAACTGTTTTTTTCCTGAGGTACTCAAGTCTAGTTTCCCTGGGGGGTTTCACATCTGGGAGGAGTTGAAGACAAAGGATCCTCGCCCAAAAAAACGGACTCGGGTCTAGAAGCCAAAGAGGCAGAGGGGGCGGTTGGTTATAGGCATGGACGTTGGGCTGGAAGAAACTTGCCAGCTTTCACTTTGTGCTCTGGTAGGGTGTTTCTCCTATAAGACCAGAAGCTCCTTACCTTTCTCTGACTGGAATTTGTTGAACTGGTCACCACTTTGTGGATACATACCGGAGTTCCTCACGCTTCCTTTTGGTTGGTTTGGCTTTATGTTTAAAATGCCAGAAGATGTCGAATTCATACTTCATAGCTTTTGGGATTTTGAAGGAGGCAATCTAATGCTGAAAAGGTGGAGGCCAAGATTCAACCCAACTACGGATTACTTCAGCCTCAGACATGTGTGGGTTTTACTGTCGGGCTTACCTTTAAATATGTGGAACTTAAAAGCATTAACAGCAATAGGCAACCTGCTCGAACATTTTTTAAAAGTAGATGCAGTGAGGTTACTGTCAAAAGACAAAAGATTAGCAAAGGTTTTAGTAGAGATTGATGTTACTATTGGTTTAATGGACTCTATGGAGATAGAATGGCAAGGACAAGTTTTGATACAGCACTTGGACTACCAAGGCATTCCTTTCCTATGCCTGTGGTGTCATCGTACAGGCCATTTAAGAAAAGATTGCTCTTACAATGCAAGTGATGAAGAAGATGAAGCTTCACAGGACGCTCCTGGTTTGGATTTGTATATGAGTGAGGGGGACCATGGAGCATTGAGTGACCATGTTTTTGCTAGTGATTTAGACTCACCGGATGATGCTCCAGAGAATCTCATTGGTAAGTTGAGAACCTTTTGTCCAATACTTTATTCAAATTTGTCTGCTTGGGAACGAGATTTTATGGGTAAATATGTCTTGGCGAATGCTTTTGTGGGTGACTCATTAGGTACAGCCAAGGAACCTTCGATTACAGGGGGTTCTTTTTCCGAATCTGAAAGGGTTGTGATAGGCCTCTCTTCACCCTCTACTGCTCCCTCATCACCTTTCATTAATCTGACTTTGTCAAGCCCGACCTTCCCCTCCTCTGCTCAGACCTCTTCCGACTTTGACTTGAGACTGGAAGCAGTCATGGACTCTCTGCTTCCTCCTCTCAGTGATGCTGATAATATTTTACCTATTCCTGTCTTCCAGGGACGTGATCTTCATCAAAATACATCTTCCAGTGTTCCTAGTAGTTCTACCTCCAATCTGAAAGAGAAAAAAGGAGAAATATCTCGCTTGGTCTCGAGGATTGGGAATAGAACTTTCTCCCATTAAGACTCGTAGTGTGCGGAAAAAATCCGGACAAGCTTCATTTGTTGAACTGATACCAGAATCCACTCACAATTTAGGGGCGATTAGAGGCATGAAAGCCCTTGCAAGGGATAAATCATGATCCTCTTGTCCCTGAATATATGTGGGGTTGGAGGCTCCCAAAAACTGCCTTCGTTTCAAAGATTTTTGAGTATTACAAAACCTGATATTATTTTCCTTCAGGAGACTTTGGTGGATGAGGAGAAAGCTAGATTTTTTATGTTTTCTCTGTGCCCTTCGTGGATGATTTCAGCGGTCAGTTCTCTTGGGAAATTGGGAGGATTGTTGGCTGCTTGGAACCCTTATGTATTTGAGTTACAGTCTTTCCTTTGTGTTGGCAATATTTTGTTAACAGGTTGTCATCTACCTGATAATAGCAGGATCTGTCTTTTAAATGTTTATGGCCCGTGTACTAATAGAAGATTGTTCTAGGATTCGGTTGAATCCAAAGGGATCTTAGCTCGGGAGAACCTCATTTTAGCGGGAGATTTAAAATTCACTTCCAGTGTTGATGAAGTTTGGGGAGCTAGGGCCTTACCCGACCCATTGGCAGGATACTTCAGAAATATTCTACAACCTGCTCACTTGGTGGATGTCCAGCCTGTTGAGCTCGTGCCTACCTAGAGAAATGGCGGATCTGGGGTTCAAGAAATTCAAAAAAGACTCGATAGGGTGTTGGTATCGGCTTCACTCCTAGTAATATCAGCGAGGTATCGATCTTGGATTGTTCATCCTTATTTTTCATATCATGCCCCAGTGCTCTTTTAGATGAACTGTGGGTATGGCTCTATTTCACACCCTTTCAAATTTAATCATATTGTTATGACTGAAGTTACATTTGAGGAGCTAGTTCGGGAGTTTTGGAGAACAAAACATCACAACAATCTAATCAGGTCTCAAAATCGACTAGCAATGAAGCTATCAAAACTAAAATGCAGAGTTAAGATGTGGAAAGAAAACAAAAATCAGACAGTCAAGCCCTTGATCTCTTAGAGGAACAAATCTCAACTTTAACTAAGCAAAGCTGGGAAGCAAACTCTCATCCGGATTGGACACATCGATTGAGAGTTCTGGAACAGGACAGGGATAAATTGTTGTTGGAGGAGGAGGCTTGCTGGCGATTGAAGAGTAGAGCGACTTGGATTAAGTGTGGTGATAAAAACACCAAATATTTCCACAATTTTGCCACAAACGCAATAAAAAATTCTTATGGGAAATTAAAGATGAGCACGGACATTCAGACCAGGTTCAGGAGGCGTTAAAATAAGAAGCAAAACACTTCTGCAGCTCCTTTTACAAAGAACCTGGTGAGAATAATATAGTGGAACAGGTTGCACCAGCTCGTTTATATCCAAAATTGGTTACAAATGCAGAAGTAAGATCCTTTGAAAAACTAGTTACTGAGAAGGATGTTTTGGAGGTACTAAAAGGGTTCACCAAAGATAAGAGCCCGGGTCCTGACGGGTGGACAGTGGAATTTTTTATCCACTTTTTTGATCTTGTTGCAAACGATCTGCTGGAAGCAGTGGAAGAATCTTGTATTACAGGAGAGGTGAATAGAGCAATAAACTCAACCTTTATTGCTCTTATTTTGAAATCTAATGGGTCGACAAACTTTGGGGACTTTCGCCCGATTGCTTTATGCAATCTTTGCTATAAATTAATTTCTAAGATTATAGCCACAAGACTTAGACCGATCCTCTCTCAAACCATCTCTGAATAACAGTTTGGATTTTTGAAAGGTAGGCAGATAATTGATGCAATTGGCACTGCACATGAGTGCCTACATAGTATTAGAGAAAAAAAACTACAAACACTAATTCTCAAAATTGACCTAAAGAAAGCATACAATTTCTTAAACTGGGATTTCATAAGGCTGGTTCTTCTTCAATGTGGATTTGGATTACCCACAACCAATTGGATAATAGGTTGCATCACGTCGGCATCATTTGTGATTCTTGTCAATGGTGAGCCATCGGATTTCTTTCGTAGTGAAAGGGGGCTTAGACAGGGTTGTCCGTTGGTGCCGCTTCTTTTTATCCTTGTTATGGAGGGGTTGAGCTTGGCCTTAAATCGAAGTAAAGAAAGCGGTCTCTTGACTGGTATTGAAGTGTCAAGACTGATCCAGGTCCTCCATCTATTGTTTGTAGATGACATTCACATTATGTCATCTGCAACTCTATCAGAGTGGGAAGAGATAAGTTGAATCTTAAGAACCTTCTGTAATGCCTCTGGCCTCCAGATCAATACTCAAAAGTCCTCTTTCTATCATTACGAAGCACATCTCGATGTTCTCAAAATGGTATCCTATATCCTTCCCTATAATTTTAGTGAGCTCTCGGAGGGTTTTAAATACCTAGGTTTTTATTTAAAAATCGATAGGTATAAAACAACAGATTGACTATGGATTTTGGAGAAATACACCAAGAAGATTAACCATTGGAGCATGAGTTCGCTGTGTTTAGGAGGGCGCCTAATTTTGACAAAAGAGATCTTGGAGAGCCAAGCCATCTATTGGATGGCGTTGGCCAAGTTTCCCTCATCGATTTACAAACAAATCCACCAATCTACATTTGGTTTTCTCTGGTCAAGATGCCGAAAAAATAAAAATAAAATAAAATAAAAATATATTTCACCTCTGTAACTGGCAAACGATTGCTAGGCCCAAGCATCTCGGTGGATGGGGTATGTGTAATTTATCTTGCTTTAGCAGTGCTTTGGTAGCAAACAACCTTTGGAGGGTGCTCTTGAAGGAGGGATTGTGGCAGCGTGTCATCAAAGAGAAATATTTCCCCTCCATCTCAGTTGTTAGATGGCTACGAATTGTGGACATCAAAAAAGAATGAGGCTCCCAGACATGGAGGTACCTACTAAACTCTCTCCCTCTCATTTTTCATTGGATAGTGTGGAGTCTAGGGAATGGACACTCTATTCTGATAGGAAAAGACAACATTCTGGGTATGGGCAATGGGGTGCTCCTCTATGAAGAGATGATCGACATCATCAACATGAAAGGATTTCATTGTTTATCTCAGGTGTAGGGGGATGCACATGCAGGCAAAATTATTCAAAATTGGAAAATAAGTGACGAATTGGGTTTGACCAGGCTCTTAAACATCGAATGGTCTCTATACAGCCGCGCTCTTATCAATAATGGTATTCACTTGCAAGAGAAGGCATACATCCTCAAATGGAAAGGGGGCGATTGTTCTAGGTACATCACTGTAAAAAATGTTTACTTGGTTGTCGAAAACAGAAAGTGGAATGAGAAGTTAGATGGCTGGAAAAAATCTTTGTGGAATTGGAACTGTCCCTTAAAAATTAAGTTGTTTACTTGGCTTATGGTGGAGAACAAAATCCTCTCCTGGGATATTTTGCAGTGCAGAGGTTTCAATGGCCCAGGTATTTGTAATTTATGCAAGATGCAGACAGAATCTACACATCACCTGTTCATGGAATGTGCTTTCACGTTGGAAGTATGGTGGATTATTAAATATGTTTTTAACTTTACGGGCAACTGGATAGGAATGGTTTAAATTTGTCTGAGTGCTTCAAGCAGTGGTCATTTTCGAACAATGATATTCCTACCTTACCAGCTCTTATTTGTTGGTTCATATGGAATGAACACAATCATTCGATCTTTGAAGACAACATTCCCTCCATGAAGAAGGTTATCCACCTCACCACTATTTCATTAAGGGATGACTTTCAAAAGTCAAAAGTTAAGTTAAGAAGACCGAAGCCCTCACTGACAGGCTAGTGTGAAGATGTTGGATGGTTCGATGGTGCGGCTGTTACAACAGATACAAATAGTGGTGTTGGCGATGTGCTAGAAGTTAATGAACATTGTAAGTATAAGTGGCTCCTTAATTGTGGCCCAGGTGCAAACACTCGCGTGGAGCTGCTCGGGGCATGGGCCTTGCTAACTATGGCTTCCAGGCTTTCTATTCAGTCACTACATGTAATGGGAGATTCAAAAATAGTCATCGACTGGCTAAGGGATAAAGGTAGGCTTCAAGTCATCTCTCTGGATTGCTGGAAAGACATTTTAATCACATTAATCTCCTCTTTCCAAAAGGTATCCTTCTCTCATGTTTATAGAGAAGATAATCAAATGGTTGACAACCTCTCCAAGCTAGCGCTAACTGTGGATCCAGGGAAGTTGATCTTTTATCAGTGTATTGAGGCGCATGACTGCCCTCACAAGTTTCTAAAATTTTTTTAGTTTTCCCTGTAAGTCACCTGCTGGTCTCCTGAGACTTTTCATGGAAGACGAAGATGTGATCTCTCTCGGTAGAGATACAGTGAGTTGGTTTTTAGAGTGCCTTGTAATTCTCATTTTGGGTGGTTAGTCTATGTTGGTTTGTTTATGTTTTCATATCCTAGATTGTAATAGAACAGTTTTATATCTTTATATATATAAGCAAATTTTTTTATGGAAAAAAAAAGGTTAATTGGTGTTGGGTAATCTAGATAGAGCCTATATGATAAAGATATAAAACTATAAAACAAAGCATGAAGAAATTAATCTTGAGGAAAGGGGATATTGTTCGTGGAACCTGATGATTTCCCTCACTTGGTTCGTTGAGGTTCAATCCAACTGTCCTTTTTGGCAAGAGAGAATTTTTTCAGTCCACCACTTTAGTTTGTAGTTGGAGGTATTCCAGTTTTAGTGGCATTTCACTAGTTACTGTGTTTCTTTATGTCATGACTTTTCCTAATAGTACCTTGATATACTAGTTAAAGATCAATAGAGTAGTATTTTGTTTCCCCGAAATGGGAGTAACATGTATTAAGGTGTAAAAAGTGTAACCACTTTTCCTCACAATCATTTTAACTATATTTAATTAATTACTAATATCAATTACTATTATAATTATAAAATAAGTAATAGTATTTTGATATACTAGTTAAAGATCAATAGAGTAGTATTTTGTTTCCCCGAAATGGGAGTAACATGTATTAAGGTGTAAAAAGTGTAACCACTTTTCCTCACAATCATTTTAACTATATTTAATTAATTACTAATATCAATTACTATTATAATTATAAAATAAGTAAGAAATATTAAAAAACAATTCCACTTATATTCAAACCTTATTCCTTGCACTTCCAACATGTATATTCACAATAATTGTAAAAACAAAACATACAATAATATTTTGAGAGGACCATTTCCAATTGTATTCCATGTCTATCCATGACTTGTATGTGGAGGCATCTTATCCTATGTCTAATTTACTCGGAATTAGGGCAATTGACGTGGAAAGAACTTTGATTTATTACATAGAAAGCTGCTTTCCTCCAAATGTCATCCCACCATGAATGAATATACGTTGATTGAAATCCGAGATAGGCGGATTTGTGGTTTAGAGGGAGTCCTACCTACCACAAGTAGGTGAATATTCCTAAATGGCTTTAAACTATTTGGTAATATATATATATATATATATATAAAGTTAATATTATTCCGTATTATTTATCTTGAACTTATATTTAGTTACTATCAACATAACTTTATAAAAGGATAGTCTTAAAATATTACTTAAATGTGTTTAGATAGTCTTATAACATTATAAGAATGTGTCTTCCGTAAATTTGAATTGGGCCAATCTAAATTTGGTGAGCAAACCTTGGTAAGACATCGACCACATGAACTCTCTGTCCTAATAAAGAACCTTGTAAAACCAAATGTTGCTCAACTTAGTTGTCCACTGAAACTATATCATATGAGGTATTTAGATGAGGTATTGCGTCATTATTCAAAATGTGTCAAAGGCATATACGTATGCTTCATGTTATTAAATAGGTACCATTGATCTTCATGGCCCATGTGACCCTCCAATGCACTTTATCAAAATAGGTACACCAATGATCTTCATCAAAATAGGTGCACCACATATGGATGAAGGGTTGTGGTACCCTCGGTGGAATCCACAATGCTTTTTGGTGTGCACGAGGCACTATTGCTACCATATTCACATAAAGGGGTAGTGGATATTTATATATGATGCACCATACCATGTGTTTTCACATTATTGTTCTGTCACATGTTTCCAACATAACATCAATGTGTCCACCATGTGTTGATGTCGTGTTAGAGTATTGATGCTATTATGTCATGTGAGAGTATCAATACTCCTAGTTCATGTTAAAATACTAATGCTACTAGTTCATGTTAGAGCATCAGTGTAGAATATATAGTAGAGCATGGATGCCATAAAAGTTTGAAAGCACTAGTCCAAAACATATGAAAATGCCCTAGTGATATATGTATTTTTAAAGCACTAGTGTGTGACCCACATTATATCACTAATGCCCTTATTTGATAACACAACAACATTTTGTTATCATTGAGTACATTATTTTAATTTTTATATTATAATAATTTTCAAATAATATGAAGTAATTATTAATTGCATAATAAAATCATGAATTAATTATTAATTGGTTAATTTGTTATGAATTGAATGTTTTATGATTTTTTTCCAAGGAAAACCTCAGAAGAAAATTCCTAGGCACTTCCTCATATTTAGTGGATGTTATTTACTGTAAATTCGTTAGCATTGATTACAATGCTTGAATCAATAAACATCGAGTGATGATGCAATTGAGGCATCCAACCCAAGGGATTGACCCCAATATCTTCTACATAAAGCTTAAAACACTCATCCACTCGAGCTAGTCCATTAGGCTAAAAGTTTTATGATTTAATCCTTGTCTTAATTTATTATGTTTTATTTGAATACATAAAGCACCAAACCAAAATAAGTCAACTGATATTCTTAATATGAAAATCATGAATTACATATCATGATCCAAAATATTCTCTAAATGCAAGATTGAATGAGAATACGAAAATGCAAAAGAAATTAAATACTAACCTTTCATTTAAATTGTAACCAATACAATAATTTGATAACTTCATGTAACCCTAGCATACTAAATGGTGGAATAACCAAAATATACAATGTTTTGAAAAGAAAAAAAAATAAAAATATATATATATATATATATATAAACACTTAAACTCCCAAAAACGTTGTCTCATTTATTCCAACTTGAGATGTCTTCATGGCAACTTGAGTTGCTTTCATCAATGCTTCTTTATTGACCTTTAAGGAATGTCAGTTGAATATTTGTTGCACCATACCCAAAACCTACACTTTAAGCTCTTCCCTTTTACACTGATAAACCTCCATTTGTTAAAAATGCAACCATATAAATTAAGTTAAGTACTTATCTATTGACTCTATAAAATTATATACCTTTACTAGTTTACTTACTGCAAAAGCCTTTATTGTTTTGTAATATTCACTTATTGTTTTCAAAGTACATTTAAGATTAATCAACTTCCATTTGTTGTGTTGCCTGTAAACATATAATTAAGGTTAAGTACTTATCTATTGATTTTGAAAAATTAAACCTATTTAATACTATATTTTTATTTTTTCAAAGAAACCTCGTAGGATCCTCTCCTCTTCCTCATAATATTCAAATGGAGGATGACTCAACTACTAGTCATAATAGTAGTTAGTCACATAGTAAGACTCAGTAAAACTCAAACTTCAACTAAAATAGAATCAAAGATGTCACAACGAACTCCACTTTAAAACAATCTATGTAAACCTATTGAGACAACCCACAAGCCCATATATTTATTAATAGTACACTTACCACAAATCTTACCACTATGGCTTCTTGATATTCAAACATTGCTTAAAATTCCCATCTCATACCAAAGTTGTTTACTTCATTATTTGACTTTATTGTATTTAAGTCGATTCTTTTATTTAGATAAAACATGGTTTAGATAGATAGAAGTTCATAGGTGAAAAATTTTCTACCACCAACCCGAAAAAAGGTATTATAACTTTAAATATGTTACAATATGCATGATGGAGTTAATAAAGTTTAAATTACTCATAATGTCTCTCTTCGAATCCCTCTAAAACATAACATGTGTTAAACAATTTTTTTATAACTTATATCAATTTTGCTCGTACAAATATTAAAAAATAATAATAATAATAATAATTAAAAAAGATCACGACAATAATACGAATGCCTTTGAGGGTTTTAGCAGCGATAGGGTTTACTTGAGATCGGCCCTCGGCAGCCATGGCCGCCCCTGGGGGTGGGGCTTCGGCCTCTTCCCCCCCCTCTCTGACGCAGATGCCTTCAGAAAACTCGTGGGCAGCACTCGAAAGCGTTCTGGTCCCCTTCAAGTCCCGAAATTTATTAAGAAACTCGAGGAGATCCCTGAAATCGCCCTTCCAGAGACCCAGCCAGTCAAAATAGCGTTGGCTTTGGCTGATAGAGGCTTAGTTGGCCAATTTATGGGGCTTTGGCCTTCCCCAANATTGAAATCCGAGATAGGCGGATTTGTGGTTTAGAGGGAGTCCTACCTACCACAAGTAGGTGAATATTCCTAAATGGCTTTAAACTATTTGGTAATATATATATATATATATATATAAAGTTAATATTATTCCGTATTATTTATCTTGAACTTATATTTAGTTACTATCAACATAACTTTATAAAAGGATAGTCTTAAAATATTACTTAAATGTGTTTAGATAGTCTTATAACATTATAAGAATGTGTCTTCCGTAAATTTGAATTGGGCCAATCTAAATTTGGTGAGCAAACCTTGGTAAGACATCGACCACATGAACTCTCTGACCTAATAAAGAACCTTGTAAAACCAAATGTTGCTCAACTTAGTTGTCCACTAAAACTATATCATCATATGAGGTATTTAGATGAGGTATTGCGTCATTATTCAAAATGTGTCAAAGGCATATATGTATGCTTCATGTTATTAAATAAATAAATAATTGTCATGGGACCATTTTCAAGCTCTCCAAATGGATTTTTTATAAGTCCATTCATCTTGGATAAACTCTCCTCCAAAATAAAAACCTACAAACACCTTGCAATGCAATATTTTATGGTAAAAAACTCCAACTACAAGCGCTATTCATTTTAGATAAACTCTCCTATAGAATAAAAACTTGCAAACATCTTACAATGCCTTAATTCATGGTAAAAATCTAAATACAAATACATTTAACACTCTTTCTTACACCTCAAAAAAATCGTAACATAACTAATTTGTCACTAGCGTTTAGAGCCCTCAAATCTTTTTAAAACAAAAGGTCCTTAAATCTTAAAGTTCTAAGTAATATTAATTATGCTAATTATCTATGTATCTTATTAATGAAGAATCTTATAGGGAGGGCATAGGTGGACCTTAATTGGCTTTTAGTTTCAATGCCAATTTTAGATCCTCCATTTGCAGGTCCAAATCCAACCGTTGATTTAGTTGTTTTAGATTCTCCTACTTGCATATAATTATTTTCAATAATAATATTTATTATTAATATAATTTTTAACCCCTGGATGGGGTGACACGCGGCAGACCATTGACATTGGGCTTAGTACTAAGCCACAGCATAAATGTTGATGGCCGCCACCCACAAGCCTGCATTTACGATGGTGGACGGCCATAACAGCAGTTATACGGTGGAGGGACACCTCCCTCGCACGATCACTTTCGCTCACAGCGCACTCAGCATGACAGGGATTAAGGAGGGTCAGGTGACTTCGGCCTCGGGTAATTTGTTTTTTCATGTGCCTGGACAGAGTGGGTCTACTCCTGCTTCGGCTCTCCTCTTCGCATGGGAGCTCTGGTGCAGTCATGTATCCTCCTTGTCCTGGCTCACTCCCATCTCGCTGCAATTCGTTGAGGAAATTCCCGACAATTTGCTTTTTCATAAGCCTGGCCAGAGTGGGTCGGCTCTTGCTCCGGCTCTCCTCTGCGTCTGGGAGCTTTGGTGCAACCCGACATCCTTCTCATCCCGGATGCAACCTCACTGTATTGTCATCCATTTCCTGGGAATTATGGCCAGAAAGAGGGGCAGGTCTCATCGTGGCTCGACCTGGTACACCCACAAGGCGCAACGGCAAAGGAAAGAAAAGTTGGAGCGTGCTCTGGCGATGGCGACCTCCATTCTTCGAAAGAAGGCTCGAGCTAAGAAATTGGCTCTGCGTGCCATCATTGCGGAGACAGGAGCCGGATGTAGCAGCGAAGCCACGACAATTAAGCCTGGAGACAGGCAGGAGGATGGTGTTGAGGACGCGTTTCCCACCTATTACGTGGAAGAAATTCCATTCATGGAGGACTTGACGACCACCCCGAAGCCCCAAGCCATGGAGGCGACGCACCGGGATGGAAGTGGCCCAAAAATTGCTCTGGCAGATGACATCCCCGGGTGCATTGTTGAGGAAATTCCCTGGCCGGGTGACTACAGCCCCACTAGCCATGGTATGCAAGCAGAGTTCGAGGAAAAGGCGCGGGATAAAACCAGAGTAGACGTGAACGCGGACAACAATCGCTTGGCGAGGAAGGAAGAAGTGGATGGTGCAGAGCTGATGGAGCTTGACGTTGGAATTGGAGCGACCGTGGAATTGATGGATGTATCCCTCAACGACGTGGGTGATGGCTTGCATGGCTCTCTCCTCCGTGCAGAGCACCTGGCTCTGGTGTTCGAACTCCGAGGCCACATGGCAGACCTGGAGCATAGAGCCCTTCTCATGGGCCAGCGTCTGGACCTGCTCCTTGACACGTACTCCAATGCTCCAGCTAAGCGGAAGTGCCCTCTCTACGCGCAGGCATTTGCCATCCCGGCTGGGTCCACATGGCAAACAAGCGAGGGTGACAGGTCATCGGGTATCTAGGTCTTTTATGCTTTTCCTGGTTCTTAGTTTTATCCTGCTACTGTTAAATGTCTATTTGGACTACAACCATCTGTCCCGGTTTCCTCCGGGCAGGACATATGCTATTTTGTTTCTTGTTTTATCATGCTATTGTCACATGCTCTCCAAACTATGCTGGTTTCCGGTAAACGACAACATTTTGGTGACTCGGACCTATATCACTATACATTTTGTCAAAGTTTCTTCGATAAATTAATATAGCAGGTTCCACCTTTTTAAAATATATATATAATTTTTAACAATAATATTTATTATATTTATTATTATTATTATTAATTTTTTACTAGTAAATTCCAAATGTTTAATTAACATTTTTGTTATTAAAAAATGATATTTCAAGATTTTTATGTTCATTTTACATTCTCACTTAAATGAAGAGAGGAGAAGAAGGGAGAGAGTGAGAACTTAGAATGATAGTTTTAGTTCAAAGTTTCTACCACTACCTTACCATTCCTTTCGTTAATTTTCTATTTTTTACCATTGTTTTTTTTTCATAGTAAGTTTTGATTGCTTTTATCTATTACTAATATCACTACTAGAAAGAAGGTGTTAACAAAGATTTTGTGGAGGTTTTTAATGTTAATGTATGGTCTAAAAGTTAAAAAAATATCCCATTAAAAACTTCACAATTAGAAGTTAAAGTTTTTATCAATGATTTTGATGTTTTTTTTTGTTGGTGAGTAGCAATTTTTTTCCTAGTACATCGATATAGATTTGGTGCATTGATGTGTCGTTGATATGAACGAATCACAAGTCATGGCCCATATGACTCTCCAATGCACTTTATCAAAATAAGTACACCAATAATCTTCATCAAAATAATAAGTGCACCACATATGGATGAGGGGTTGTGGTACCCTCATTGGAATCCACAATGCTTTTTGGTGTGCACGAGGCACTATTGCTACCATATTCACATATTCACATAAAGGGGTAGTGGATATTTATATATGATGCACCATACCATGTGTTTTCACATTATTGTTCTGTCACATGTTTCCAACATAACATCAATATGTCCACCATGTGTTGATGTCATGTTAGAGTATTGATGCTATTATGTCATGTGAGAGTATCAATGCTCCTAGTTCATGTTAAAATACTAGTGTTACTAGCTCATGTTAGAGCATTAGTGTAGAATATATAGTAGAGCATGGATGCCATAAAAGTTTGAAAGTACTAATCCAAAACATATGAAAATGCCCTAGTGAGATATGTATTTTTAAAGCACAGTGTGTGATCCACATTATATCATCGATGCCCTTATTGTGTGATCCACATTATATCATCGATGCCCTTATTTGATAACAGAACAACATTTTGTTATCATTGAATACATTATTTTAATTTTTATATTATAATAATTTTCAAATAATATGAAGTAATTATTAATTGCATAATAAAATCATGAATTAATTATTAATTGGTTAATTTATTATGAATTGAATGTTTTATGATTTTTTTTCAAGGAAAATCTCAGAAGAAAATTCTTAGGCACTTCCCCATATTTAGTGGATGTTATCTAGTGTAAATTCGTTAGCATTGATTACAATGCTTGAATCAGTAAACATCGAGTGATGATGCAATTGAGGCATCCAACCCAGGGGATTGACCCCAATATCTCCTACATAAAGCTTAAAACACTCATCCACTCGAGTTAGTCCACTAAGCAAAAAGTTTTATGATTTAATCCTTGTCTTAATTTATTATGTTTTATTTGAATACATAAAGCACCAAGCCAAAATAAGTCATGATTGATATTCTTAATATGCAAATCATGAATTACATATCATGATCCAAAATATTCTCTAAATGCGAGATTGAATGAGAATACGAAAATGCAAAAGAAATTAAATACTAACATTTCATTTAAATTGTAACCAATACAATAATTTGATAACTTCATGTAACCCTAACATACTAAATGGTGGAATAACCAAAATATACAATGTTTTGAATATATATAAACACTTAAACTTCCAAAAAGGTTGTCTCATTTATTCCAACTTGAGATGCCTTCATCACAACTTGAGTTGCTTTCATCAATGCTTCTTTCTTCACCTTTAAGGAATGTCAGTTGAATATTTGTTGCACCATACCCAAAACCTACACTTTAAGCTATTCCCTTTTAGATTGATAAACCTCCATTTGTTCCAAATGCAACCATATAAATTAAGTTAAGTACTTATCTATTGACTCTATAAAATTATATACCTTTATTAGTTTACTCACTGCAAAAGCCTTTATTGTTTTGTAATATCCACTTCTTGTTTTTAAAGTACATTTAAGATTAATCAACTTCCATTTATACCTATTTAATACTATACTTCTATTTTTCCAAGGAAAACCTTGTGGGATCCTCCCCTCTTTCTCGGAATATCCATATGGAGGGTGACTCAACTACCAGTCATAATAGTAGTTGGTCACATAGCAGGACTCAATGGAACTTGAACCTCAATTAAAATAGAATCAGAGATATCACTATGAACTCCACCTTGAAACAATCAGCTTGAACCAATTGAACCAACCCACAAGCCCATATTTATTAATAATACACTTACCACAAATCTTACCAATATAGCTTCTTGATATTCACACATTGCTTAAAATTCCCATCTCAATATGGCTTCTTGATATTCACACATTGCTTAAAATTCCCATCTCATACCAAAGTTGTTCACATCATTATTTGACTTTATTTTTTCCCGAAGAAAATTTTCTCCATCTTATATAAAATATAAGGTGATTTACACAACCAGTTTCTGTCCAGAAAACAAACAAAAAGATGGCAGCCAATGACTACTTGAAACAAACAAAAAATTCTGCTCACTGTGAAGCTGATTACACAACAGCAGAAAACACTAATTCAAACTGAAAAGCTGAGGGAATGATGTTGTGAGGAATAAAGAAAAAATTAGCAAGTTTCGGACCATCTACATTCTTACCGAGTCATTCAAAAAACTCAGTTTTCAAATAAATTTAGATGGGTATGCAAGATTTATTTCCCATTTTCCCAGTGATAGATTGACAGCCTGCCTTTTGGCTCCTTTAAAGCCCGCTTTGACAGAGCGTCCGCCTCTTTATTAAGCTCCCTGTAAATATGCTGAAAATTAAGATCCTTAAAATGAAGAGAGAGTTTCTTAATCTTTGATTTCCAGCCATCTAAATTCACCACCTGTAAATTGCTCTTGTTGTTCATCCAATCGATAATGACTTTCGAGTCCCCCAAGATTTGGATTTTGTCTATTGCCCAGAAGGAAGCCAAAGTTAAGGTCGCCCACAAGCCCAGGAGCTCCGCCTTGGTATTTGTGCCCACGCCACAATTAAGGAACCATTTTGTGACTCTTGAAGCATGTGATTTGAAGATTCCACCTGCTGAACAACAATTTCCTGTTTGTAAGGCTGCCCCGTCGAAACAGGCCAGTGTGTAACCATCTAAGAAAGTAATTTCGCAAACACGGTTAGGAATGGAAATTACTGAGGTAGGCTGCCAAGTAAAAGAGACTGCAATCCTATAAACCATTGCACGAGGAGATGGAATGCAGTCCTCAAAAATCACCCTATTCCTCTCCAACCAAATATTCCAACATGTATAGGCTGCCATGACGATATATCACTTGACCACTTCGTTAAGCAGTCTAACACCGAGCACCCATCCCAATGGTTTTTCAGATTGATTTTTTTTTATAAACGATGCCAAACTGCTTTTGTAAAAGAGCAATTAATTAGCAAATGATAGGCACTTTCCTCATCGTTGTTGCACAGTCCACACACACCCGGTCCAATCCAACCTCGACGTTGGAGCACATTCCATGTGAATATTTTTTCAAATGGTGCCAGCCACAGGAACAACTTTAGTTTTAAAGGAAGAGGTCATTTCCATAGCTTTGGAACCCAAACTTTATCACTGTGAAAATCCAAAGGTTTTATGAGAGCGGAATAAATATTTTTAACTGAAAGAACTCCTGAAGCA
>SNQJ01S0047933.1:59479-82161 GCA_010110895.2 Picea sitchensis | reverse complement strand
ATAATTAATTTTAAAGTATTTCAAGTTTAATAGGATTTACTGTATGTTTTTTCAAAATGCACAATCCTATCATTATTTTGAGAATCATAAAATAAAATAAAATAAAATAAATATATATATATATATATATAATAAAAAATAAATAAATAAATAAAAATAAATCCCAATTTTTAAATAAAATCATTATAATTACATTATTTTTATAATTCTTTCTAACCACTTTAATATAAAAACCTTCTTTAAATTATAGATTCCATCACCACCTACTTAAAACATAAGCTAAGTGTACATTATTGTAATTAGAGATTCCATCACCACCTACTTAAAACATAAGCTAGGTGTACATTATTGTACGAAGAGAATAAAGGGCTATGCTTATAAGCTAGGTGTACATTATTGTATAAAGAGAATAAAGTGCTATGCTTAATGGTGAGATTTAATACATGATTTTTAATTTTTTTTAATAAAGAATAGTTTTTTAGTGAGCACCAAATTTTTTTTTTTGCGTTGTTGATATTATTATCTCTTTTATTTCTAACTCTAAGGATTTCGGTGTGGTCCCTACATCTTAGGATATTTGTACATTGTTGTACGAAGAGAATAAAGTGCTATGTTTAGTGGTGGCTGGGAAGGATTTATTAAATATGTTTTTTATTTTTTTAATAACTTATATAACTGGCTTTATCAATGCGGATTAGGTTTACGTTGCCCACAAGTTCACGGGTTTTAATTTCATGTTTCTCTTTATTTAATTTTAAAAAATCCCCCAAAATATTTATATTTAGATTAATTATTGAGTTAAGTGGGATAATAAATTATTTAAGTATTTTTATTAATTATTACTATTATTTTTTTAAATAGGAAAAGTTTATAATATTTAAGGTTATTGGTTTATTCTTTATTAATAGAATTTTAAGACTTCTACATACAACTACATTATTATATGTAAATAAAACATGTTTCTAAAATAAGTTGTTGGTAATTTATAAGAGACAAACTTTCATTTTACCAAATATTTTTAGGTCTTGGGCCATTAACTTGTTTCTTTATGTTCGAGGAAGACTAAACTCTTAACCAAATCAAAAATAGTTTAAGATCATACTCCATGATAAAAAAAAAACGGTCTCAACCCAAATAACATGTACAAGAAAGTCAATGTCCCTTCTGATCATTGCTTAGGCTACCTCCAATGAAGTCTATGCATTCTAGTGTCATCTAACATTAATCCCATACATGAAACCAAATACTACTCCCAATTACAATTTAACCACTAACTCAAAAAATATGTTTATTCAAATATATCACTATTCAATATATACTTATACCAATATTTTCTATTATTGTAATCACATACCATTTTATATATTCAATACATTATATATATTTCACATAATTTTTCATTATTATCCTATTTATTTTACATATTTAATATATAATTCAATTTGTTTTCTTATATAATTATCTCACATAATTTTTCATTATTATCCTATTTATTTTACATATTTAGTATATAATTCAATTTGTTTTCTTATATTGATATTAAATATATTAAATATTATGAGATGCTTGGTCTAATCTTTGGGCATTTCTGTATGACATATTGTGATTGCATTAATTACTAACAAAAAATTTCAATACCTTAAGGAAACACTAAAACAAATATAAAAAACATGTAAAACAAAGGCACAACGAAAGTACATAGGTCCACATATCAAAAGCAAAGAGTCCCCAAAAAGGAAAAAAAATAAAAAAAACCACGTCCACATACACCAATGCTAACAAAACACATGGGTGTGTATGAGTCGTGATTGAAAGGAATATCACAATGAGGAATAGTTAAAATGTCAAGTTGCATGGTCAATTAGATAGTGAAATCCTCAACTAGTTCTATCGGGAGACATGAATATAATTAAAAAGTGTACATAATTAAAAAGGTGTATTCATATGGTTAGGGTGAGATACAATTAAAGGTTTGGTAACTTTTGAAACCTGCAATTGGCGGGAATCAACATGGTTCATCAATGGAGGTCTAGCAATTATTGCTGAGATGACTATGTTATAGAAGGAGTTTGGTTATCGAACCTTCCTTAAGATGTTTGTTTTTGGAGTTTTAGAATCGGCTTCCTTTTTACTGAACCTTAAGATGCCTGTTTTTTTTATTGTCTTCTTTGTATAGCTGTCTTTGTCAGTCCTATGTCATAACCTATGCAACTACTGATGAGGTTTACATTATCTTTGAAGGAAGTCAGGCATTGAACCTGTTATCTCTGGATGGAGTTGTTTTTGTTATTTCGGAACCGTGTATGCCTTCGTGAACTCTTTGTCTTAAGTTATTGTTATAATCGTTTTTTTGTCTTACTCCTTTCGGTAACTGAACCGAGTCTGGGGAGGTCTCTTAGAGTCACTCTAATAGCCCCTTGGTATCCATGACTTAGTGACCAGTTTTTTAATAAGTCTTATCGGTTTTACTATTGATCATTGGACTTTGTATCCTTTCCCTGACTTTTTGCCAATCTTTGACTTGTTTCCAGCTATTATTAAACTCCTTCGGAGCTGCTTATTGGCACTATGGGATCGAAAGTGAATGTTGACCCTCTCCAAGATGTCACTTCTCTTATGAACCTCTTAGATGAAGCAGAGTGGCATAGGGAAGGGCTTTTCAAACAAGCAGACTCTGCCGAAGTTTTTTCTACTCTTCCTCCTCGTCTGAGCTATAAGTTTCCTCTTTTCACTGGCATTGACACTCCTCCACTGCCTACTACTCCTGGCTCTTATTCGAAACCTTCCTTTCCTCCTACTCGTGCTTCTGGAGAAGGAACCTAGGTTGTGTCTAGTCTATTGCAACCTCCTCCTCCTCCTTCATATTTTCTTCCTCATAGAGGTGACAAAGTGGAAGATACAATTGGCAGAAATAGGAGTTTTCAGGTCAACATAAACCATTCGAGTGTAAGAAAGAGGGTGTGGAGGCCAAACAAGAAAGTTCGGAGGATAATTTTAGGGGATGATGTGGGCCTCGAAGAAACTTGCAGGCTTGCTCTGTGTTGTTTGGTTGGTTGCCTTTCTTACTCCTATTTAGCGAATAGACCAGTCTCGGACTGGGTGTTTCAAAACTAGGTCCCTATTCTTGGATATGCACCGGAGTTGCTCTATCTTACCAAAGGCTGGATGGGCTTCATCTTTCAAACTTCTTAGGATGCCTCTCTTCTACTGAAGAGGTTTTGGGTGCTGGGAAAGAGTAGATTAATGTTAAAATGTTGGAGAATAACTTTTGACCCACTAACTGAACATTTCCAACTCATGCATCTTTGGGTCCTCTTGCTTGGACTTCCTATTCATTTATGGAACGAGGGTGATTTGAAGGCTAAGTTCTCGACTCTGTGATCCCCTTTCTTAGAGAAAACAAAGAAGCATCAAAGCTCCCTTTATTCATGGGGAAGAGGGCTCTTGATCATGTGGGATCTTCGGAGGCTACTAGCTCAAAGACCAAGCGGGCGAAGGAAGGGAAAGATTTTGCTTGGTCGAGGGGTATAGGACTAGAACTTTCCCCTCTAAAAACGCGAAGCGGCCGGAAAAAAATGTTTCAAGTTGTTGTAAAGACCACAGAGAATGACTCTTCCTCCATTGATATTGGACCTCTTAGAGCAATGAAAGCCCTGGCAAGGTCAAAGTGGTGTTATTGCTCTCCCTGAAAGTTAGAGGGATTGGAGGCACCCTCAAAGTTGCTTCCTTCCATCGCCTGGTGGATCACACCCGACCTGAGATTATTTTCCTTCAAGAAACATTGGTCTCTGCTCAGAAAGCAAGGGACTTTTTGTATATTTTCCGACCATCCCAGGCTGTGTGTTCTGTTAATTCCGTGGGTAATTTTGGGGGCCTGCTAGTTGCCTGGGATCCTAACTTGTTTGAGATGGTTCGTTATCTTACGATCAATGGAATTCTTGTTACTGGTAGGATTTATTTACATAATCGAGAATTATCATTACTAAATGTCTATGGCCCTTTCTTAGCCAGGAAAAGTTTTTGGAATTCAGTGGAGAACAATGGTATCCTTTCCATCAAGAACTTGATCTTGGCAAGGGACTTTAACATCATTATTTCATCTGTTGAGACATGGGGAGGAACCTGTGATAGAATTATTGATGAATACTATAGAGAACTGTTCCTATCCAAAAATTTAGTTGATATTAAACCGTCAAAGCTGGTACCTAAATGGAGAAATGACTGTTGTGGACATGAAGTAATATCAAGGCGTCTAGAGAGGGTTATGGTATCAGGGGATCTATTAAATGAAATCGGTTTCTATAGGTCTTGGGTTGAATACCCGTTCTTCTCCGACCATGCACCAATTTTTATGCAGCTGGAATTATCGTCGGTCTTCAAACTTGACCCCTTTAAGTTCAATGCTCACTGGCTCGATTAATTGGATTTTAAAAATATTGTCATTAAGGTGTGGCAAGATACAGTCTCTCTCTGAAAAAAACGTTCAAAGACGGTTGATTTGGAAACTTCAAGTTTTAAAAAGACTTACTAAATGTTGGCATTCAAAGAAGGTAAAATTAAACAAAACAGTTAGAAGACCTGACTAATCAAGGAGCGAAATCATCTCTTCAACATTTGGAGATGGAAAGACATAACATCTTAAGACAAGAGGAAGATCAGTGGTGGTTAAGGAGTAGAGCACTGTGGCTGGCTAGTGGAGACATCAACACTTATTTTTTCCATAATCTTGCCAATCACAATAGAGTCAGAAAGCATATTTGGGAGATCAAAGGAGAAAACGGTGAACTTGTCAATAATAGTGATTCTTTAAAATCATAAGCAGTCCACCATTTTAAAATGTTCTATAAAGCATCAACTTGCCCAAATGTAGAGGAACAATGTAAATTGATTGATCATTACCCAAAAATGATCGATGATGAAGAGGCAAGGTTATTATTCAAACCGGTTACTATGGAGGAGCTAAAATCAATTCTATTTCACTTCAAAAAGGAAAAGAGCCTGGGTTCAGACGGGTGGATGGTCGAGTTCTTCATTTATTTTTTTGATCTGATAGGGCAGGATCTCTTAGCGATGGTGGAAGATACGAGAAGTTCAGGCTCTATTATAAGAGGTCTAATTTCCACATTTCTCACATTGATCCCTAAGGCGAACATACCTTCATCCTTTGACGATTTTTGCCCCATATCACTGTGCAACTTATGCTACAAGGTTATTTTAAAACTTTTAGCAATCGCATTAAACCTCTTCTTTCTAGTACAATCTCCAGTGAACAGATGGGGTTTATAAAAGGCAGGTGCATCCAAGATGTTATTGGCATAGCCCACGAAAGTCTTCATAGTATCAAGAAAAAAAAATGAAAGCCCTCGTACTAAAGTTAGATTTAAGGAAAGCTTACGATTGTGTTGACTGGGAGTTTCTTAGACTGATCCTTCTTAAAATAGGATTGGGGATCCACATGACTAAATGGATAATGTCTTGTGTTACATCCTCTTCTTTTGTTGTTCTCATCAATGGGGAGGCTACAGATTTTTTCAAAAGCAACAGGGATGTCAGGCAGGGATGTCCATTATCCCCCCTACTTTTCATCCTCGTGATGGAAGGTCTCAACAAATTACTAGAGCACAACTTGGAGCAAGGGATTATTATAGGGATTAGGATCTCCAGGTTGACAAAAATCCTTCACCTCTTGTTTGTGGACGATGTCCTCATTCTGTCCAAGGCTAGTATGAACAAATGGATAGTGATAGACAGTATTATCAACCATTTTTTCAAAGCTTCGGGACTCTCGGTGAACATTAACAAATCTACAGTTCATTTTGAAGGACTCTCGGTTGTAGATTTGAACCTTTATAAAACTCTTTTGCCTTACAATTTTAGCAGCCTCTCACTCGGGTTCCTCTATCTGGGTTATCTCCTTAAGACTAGAATCCATTGATCAACTAACTCGGATTGGTTGATAAAAAAAATCTCTAACAAAATTGGGTCTTGGTGCAACAAGTATTTATCACTTGGAGGGAGATATATATTGGTAAAAACAGTTTTGGAAGGTCAAATTGTTTACTGGATGTCACTGGAAGCTCTTCCTCGCTCGATTTTAAATAAAATTAGATCATCGATGTTCAAGTTTCTTTGAAACGGACAATCGGACAAACACCGGTTGCACCTTTGTAGCTGGGAGGTCCTCTCTAAGCCAAAAAAGAATGGGGGGTGGGGCTTCTGCAACCTCACTCATTTCAACTTAGCTATGAATGCTATTAGTCTGTGGAGGGTCTTAACTCAGGATAGTATTTGGCAACAGATCCTTAGGGACAAATATTTACATAACACCACTTTGGTCAACTGGATCAGAAAACCTACACTTATTAGCAACTCTGCTTCGAAGACCTGGTCGAGTCTCATTCGCGCACTTCCCTCCATCAACCAATGGCTTAGTTGGTGCCCTGGAACATGCCATCTAATTAATATTGGTCATGACAGGGTACTAGGCATTGGGGACGCCTCCTTTCTCATTGAAGAACTATTAATCCGACTACAACAAAAACAAGTCACTACACTTGCTCAAGCATCACGTTCGAGGAGTCCTTACACCTTTGTTGAGGTGTGGCGGAGCAACACGAATTTGGAATTGTTTGGTGAACTTGTAAATGAATGGGAAAATTATATGAAGGCACTGAGTGGGGCGGGGATTACCCTCCATGAAGATTCCAGGGACAGTTTGATATGGACCGGTGGTGACGCATCTGGAAGGATGACTTTCAAGAATTTATATAATGCCATACTTACTACTCACGGGTTACCGAGCTAGAGCGGTTGGAGGGTACAAGTTTGGAAATGGAGACTACAATTAAAAATCGTTCTCTTCTTATGGCTGGCATTCGAAAACAAGATCCTTTCGTGGGACGTCCTGCAGAAAAAAGGTTGGATGGGGTTGGGCTTATGCATCTTATGCAAAGAATTCGAAGAAGATATTAACCATTTGTTTATTCACTGCAAATTCACAAAGACTGTCTGAGTGATCTGCTCACATTTCCTTAAATTTACTTGCTCCTGGCGCGACAAGAATCTCAACGAGTGCATGGATTTGTGGCTTAATTGCAAGGCTGCATAAAAAAACTTCCAATCTTACTGAGTTGGTATACCTGGAACGAACACAACAAGTCTTTATTTTATGGGAAGACCCCCTTGGGTTGGGCTGCGGCGTACAGGACCCTAGGCGCACTTACAAATCTTTCCATAGAAATAAATTCCCAGGTGTTAAGATTCAGTCCAATTATTCGTTTGAATGGATACTCACTGGCTTTTTTTGATGGGGCTTCCACTACTGGGGGATCAGGTTGTGGGGCAGGGGGATCAGTTAAAGTGATAGAGGGCCCAATTGTTAGATGGTTATTCAATTGTGGCGAAGGATCAAATACAAAAGTTGAATTAGTGGGAGTGTGGGCATCTCTCTCCATTGCTAAGATCCTGGAAATTCAGCATGTTCATATTTTAGGGGACTCTAAAATAGTTATCGAGTGGCTGAAACATAAGGGTAATCTTCAAGCCATCAATATTGAAGGGTGGAAGTGAAAAATTCAGGAGTTGGCGTTATCCTTTCAAGGCATTAGCTTCCAACACATCTTCAGAGAATCCAATGCAGAAGCAGAATCCAATGCAGAAGCAGAGTTTGTCATAAGTTAGGCATTTTGAGCCTCTCCATAGTCTCCATGGTCATAACATTTATGGAAGCCCCTAAATTAGTCAAGATATTTGACATTTGAAATACATATATTGTTAATGTTAACATAAACAATAGGGCTCCCAAGATCTATATACTTGGTAGGGGCAATCTTCCCAAGCATTAGGTCTACTAGTTGGTCGATCACCTAAACAATTGGAGGATCCTTCTTCTTCCTACCCAACTTCTTTAGAAAACATTTAGACATAACTCTCAAACAACTTTGGCATAGATGGGGAAATATTTGATTGCTTGGAATGGTGGGATCTTGGCACATACATTCTTTAATTCCCCTAGGAAGTCAAATTTAGGCTGGGTAAGGGGTTTGTCTATACTTAACCTCTCCATATAGGGAGGAAATTGTGCAACCCTTGACTGGGGTTGTTTTAAAATTCATGGGGAAGAGGTTTATGGTGTATTTGGAGATTGGTCGATAGATTTATTTTCTCTAGGGTATTTTCCTACTTGGTCTTGAACTTCCTCCTCACCATCTTCCGAGGTAATAAGAGAAGTTTGATTATCAAGAATTCTACCTGATATTAAGTGAACACCTTGACAATATATAGGGGAAATGGAGTAAGTAGGAAAACTAGACAACTCAATGGTGTGATTTGGTTGAGTTGCTTTATTATTTGGGTCAGTTTTTTGTTGTGCAGTTAGTTGTGGTATTGATGGAGAATTGCTAGTAGGAAGTTCTAATTGCTACTCATGGGTATTTGAAATTGTTGTTTGGGAAACTGTGGAGCTACTTGTTGTTGATGGGTTCCAAAGGGAGAACCTTTCCAACCTTGTGGCCATTGATAAATTTGGGTAGGTTAAGGTGGGTATTGTGGCCAAGGCATGAGAGGATACCAAGGTTGAGAAGGGTATTGCATTTGTTGGCTAGTCCAAAAAGCACTATAAAAATGAGAAGGATCTTGAAACATAACTAGTAGACAAGGTTTCCAAGGTCACTTTTGGGATACGAAACAAATATGTTCAGTCTCTTCATTAGTTCCTTGGTACAAAACTTTCAATCTAGGAAAATAAAGGTAGTTGTTAGTATCATGGTTCTACTCACAAATGATACATACTTCAACATTGTTCAATGGGAAATCCCTCAAGGGATGATTTTTTCTGTGTTTGGAGAAAAATATGGATAATTCCCTCTTTGCTTCATCCTGATTATTTTTAACCTACATTGTATCAAATTGATAGCTCAAATAACTAAGAATGTCATTTTTTAAAATTTCCAACAAATTACCAATTTAATCGCGAGGAACTCCTCCTCCAGATGACTTTGTAATTCTACTGGAAACATCTCTAGGACCTTTCCCATGTTTCAAAGTTCCTCACGAGTAAGTTTTACATAACTCACAAATGTCATCATGGCCTAATTTGGAAATGTCTCCTCATCCCATGAGATTCAAGAGGTCGATACATTCATCTCTAATACCTCTGATCAAAATAGCCCACGCATTGTCTTTATCTAATTTGCTTTGTTTTGGTCTTTCCAATTATACTAGAACCTTTTCATACAGCCTCC
Organism: Picea sitchensis; assembly: GCA_010110895.2. Classification (NCBI taxonomy): domain Eukaryota; kingdom Viridiplantae; phylum Streptophyta; class Pinopsida; order Pinales; family Pinaceae; genus Picea; species Picea sitchensis. The sequence continues at coordinate 72,919 of SNQJ01S0047933.1, read as the reverse complement.
AAAATTTCATCCTCTTTCTGGTTCATTTTAAATATTTCTTTATGGAGGTTTCTTGCCTTGCATTAGTTCTAATATTTCCTTAGGAGTACTTGCTTCTTGTCATCCCAAGTGTGGATGTTATTTGCCCCAAGTCCCATGAACTAGCGAAGTGTTGCATTATTTAATGTGGCATGAAACAAATTTAACTTTTGGGCATCACTAGTATAGTCATAGCTACATCATAGGACATCGAACTTAAAAAGGAATGTATCTGGATCTTCACTAGATAGACCATTGAATTTGGGTAGAGATGAAGGAGAAATACTCTTCATTAGTGCCTCATTTACAAAACCTTTGATTGGAAACTCAAAAGTAACAGTCTCATATTAGTTAAAGCCAAATTATTCCTCATTTTCCATGATGATAAGTAGAGGGTCCACAAGGGGTGGTATTTCTTGTGCTACTAATTTTGAGAGGAAATTTATTCCTTAGAAAACTACGGTTCTTGGACTAGATTTTGTTGAGAATTTGAATTTGGCTGATTTTTTATCCACTCTTATGTCCTCATTGGTCCTTTAGTGAGAGGAATCAACTCTAGTTTTGATGCATAATAAAATATAGTATCTCTCCTTTGATTTGGTTGAGTATTGGGTCTTACCCCATTACCTTCTCCTCCTTTTGATCTACCTGCAAAATGATTAGTAGCGCGGGTGGCTCTTACATCACCATGATAATGTACTCTTGGATTTCTATCTCTATTCATGCATCTATATGCAAAACACTATGTTTGAGATATTACAAGGATTGTCGACAATTCCTACAATGCAAATCACCAAACCATGTGTTATCTAATTAAACACAATAAAAGTTTATTAAGTATTTAACACTTCCCTAGCAACGGTGCCAACAACGATAGGATTACCGCATACCTCATTAATTCTTACCAAGGAATCTATCTCACAAGTACATCTAATTGTCAAGCCATGGATTTTATGCTTGCGAGGTGTTGGGCAAAGTATATGTAGGTCTCAGGAACTAGTTAAAAGTTGAATACTAACATGTTTTTACAGACTAACTAGAAATCAAATTCTACTTAAAACATTTACAAAACATAGATGAATTAAAGTACATAAAGGCAGGAAGCATAAATATAAACAACTGAAAGCAACTATTATCTATAGCTTGAAGATTAGTAGAAAATAAATACATTCAATGTTCTATAGCAATAAACCATGAATAGTTTAGTAGAAAATATTCACATTCAATGATCTATTCCAATCAATCGTGAATAGTAAAATGATGAACTATAAAAAGATTATGTAAAACACACTAATAAATAGTAAAAAACACATGGACACTTGTCCCCTTTAGAGTGGTTGCTTCYTCTATAGAGCAAGGCACTCGAAGAACTTCAGAAGCTAAACTTTAACTCTAAGCTAAAGACTAATTTCACTCAACTCATGAACAATCGAAAAWCTAAAAGAAAGACTAAGTGAATTAACTATATATTGGCAAAWYATCTATAAAACATATGTATCATTGTTTGTCCCTCACTCTGAGSTGGATGTTTCCTTTTATAGGCACTTAACTTAACAACTRAATTAGAATTGATTAATTGTAGCATGCTTGAGAATCAAAGATTCTCAAGCTAATATGAATAGAGTCTGAAATAATAATTACAAAACAACTGAAATCAGGTTGCTAGAATCTAGCTAACAAAGCAAGMAACATCTCTAACTAAAATAGTGATACAACAACTAATTGATGTTATCATTCATTGYAGAGTGGAATTATGTKTTCATATCACTCCAACATATCATCCATAGGTTCTACAAAAACTACACAAATTCATGAAACCCCACATCTTCCTTGTTTTGTAGCTTATAATTATGTAGCAACAAATCTTTAGCAATGGTGGCATATAGATTCACAACAATGAACATGTGGCAGCAATAAATCACAAATACATAGCATACAATATGTAAGAATCATAGTTCACATATCTATAACGTATGAAAATGTGGTATCTAGATCGGTAGCAATAGGAACTAGTAGGATGAAACTCATATTTGAAACATATGACCTGTAACATGATCTATAGCATTCTTCAATTTGGATGTTAGATAAATAATATATGAAATCCTCCTAATGCATTAACATAATTCAATGAAATGCCAAGTAATAAGAGAAAGAGTGCCTATGTAAAAATATGCCAACTTAGGTGAGGAAAGGATCAATAATGAGGATAAACCATGGTAAAAGGATATAAGGAAAAGGAAAAACATGGTCAAAAAGATGGAAAAATAGGGACCCATCAACTAAGGATTTATGTGATTTTTTACACCTGCCTTGAGATTCGTTCATAAAGTCCTTACGAATAACTCCTGCTACTCCTCCATCAATTTTCTCTCTTGATCCCTTTCTATATCAAAGAAGATACCTAAAGAGATCACTTCGAGCATACTTCTCTCCAATATTTGAAGAAATTCTAGAACCTATAGTCCCATTTAAACCCTTACTCATAGCAGAACGGGAGAATCTTCCCCTTCCAAAAACAAATCCATAGACAAATCCAATCCCGATCCCAAAGGAATCTCACCATTAAAACTCAAAAATTCCTTAGCAAATTTTCGATCCCAAGACTTCACCACAACACTATATTTCTAAATATACAAAGTAGGTCATTTATCTAAAGAAAAAATTGCAACAAAATTTTCAATTATCTCTAAAGGAGTTAAATTAGAGGGTGGAATACTAGGTTTTGCAGAAACCAATATTGGAATTTGATCCAATTTTTTTGACTCCCCTGCTTCCACAATTAGATACATATCATTATGCTCCACCAATGGTGGACTATCTTCCATCAAAATATCCCCTTCAACCACCTTCACTGTTGTACCCTCTCAATCCAACTCTTCATTTTTTTCTCAAATATGAAACGAGTATAAAACCTTCTCGTCAAAGTTTTAAAAGACAAATCTAGTACTTGTGCCATGGTGATATCTTCCCCTAAGACATAACATTAGACTTCCTTCATAAGAGATTCCTCTTCAACACTAGTTTTAGTAATTCTATGATAATGTTTTACTCCAAACTTATAATCGAGCACTCTTTAGAATATTGGAAATATATTCTAGAGGTATATAACTTTTCCGTTACAATTTTTATTTGATTCTTCATATATTGGAAACGATTTGCAAAATAAAACTAGGATTCTTCTAGGGGGGAATAAATATTTTCATATTTTTTACATAACTTTTCATTTCGACTTTAGAATTGAGTTCTCCTTATACCATTGAAAATATCTTGTTGGGGGGTGCAAATTTTTTTTCCAGGTTAGAAAGCTCGAGGAAAACCCCCAAGTACTTCCCCTCATCTTGAGGATGGTACCTAGGGTAAACCCTAGAGTCTTCAGGGCACAAGGTCAATCAATAATAGGGCTCGAAACCATTACAATAACATACTCATTAAGAGCTCAACATGTCACTTAAAGGAAATAAACCTAGGTGGGGAGGATAACAATCATTCCTCCCAACCACCTAAGCTAAACCCAATCGACTAAAAAAATAAAGGACATGGGGGTGGGCTTTGATCCACTTATGTGTGCACATGTCACAAGACCATATTTAATATAATCTCTCTAGGTGCAACAACACATTCGACCACTACCTCAAGGTGACTGCATGGCTCTAGGAAAACCTCTCATGAAAATTAAACCTTGTGTTAAACACTTTTTCTAATTCCCAACATATTTTATAGGTTTATTTATCTATTTAAATTTGACAATATCAAAAGGTTTTTTTTTTTGAAAACCTATATAAATCTATTGAGAAATAGAAAAACCATATAACATGAAAGTCATGGAACTCATAAACATATTTCTATTAGTATATTAGTATAAAGAATGCTCCATTTTAATATTGGGGTGAAAAGTTATACCAAAAATATGAAAAAAAATGTTTTTTATTCTTTGAAAGATTATATTTTCATTATTTTCAAAACCTGCACAAATTTATTGGGAATTAGAAAAAAATGAATAATAAGAAGATGTAGCCCTTGTAAAGGGATTTCCTATATTAAGCGCTCAAACTGTATAATGAGGTGAAAAGGTTATATATATATATGATTGAATGTTATGGAAAAGGTTCTCCCCTTCACTCATTTAAAAGATTTTTTTCTAGTTTTGTCATACCACCCTCTTTGGCCTCACAACAAGGCTTTGAAGCTATAGGTTCCTCCACTAGACTTGTTGATTTTTTAGCAGCACGTGTCTTAGAGCCCACCACCGTCTTTGCAAAACTCGGAGGATGACTATCTAAGGACTCTAAACTTTGTACCCCTACCTCTTTAGCTCTCTACCCATAATTTGTAATAAGACAGGGTCAATAAAAGATGTATACACAAATGTACGAGCCTCATCTAAGTCTATTGAGTAGTCGACCTAATTTACATCCATCCTTGTCTTCTCTAAAACCTAACCCTCCATGCAAACTAATTGATCCTGCATCCCTAAACATTGCTACATAAAAGGTGAAAGTTTATTTAATTTATTTTTTTNCTCATCTAAGTCTATTGAGTAGTCGACCTAATTTACATCCATCCTTGTCTTCTCTAAAACCTAACCCTCCATGCAAACTAATTGATCCTGCATCCCTAAACATTGCTACATAAAAGGTGAAAGTTTATTTAATTTATTTTTTTAATTTTAATTTTATATTTTATTTATAATGAATGAAAAATATCACAACCTTTTTTTCTTTTTTTATTTCATTAAATAAAATAAAAAAATTAATATTTGATTTATTGCATTAAAAGGGGTAGAATTTTAGGGGTGACTATTTAAGTATGAAAGCATTTTAATAGTCTTTGTAACCACCGGGTTCTTTGTAATTTTATAAGAGGAAACAAATTTCCACTTCTATGTTTTTAAAAAAAAATTATTGATTAGATTTTAATTGGAAAAATTTATATTTTTAATTTATATTTGAAAATTTTAATTTTTTTATTAAAAATATTGAAGTTCTAACATAATTCTCTTATCATGTTTGAAAGGGAAAAATCAATAAAAGAGTACAAGTTGTAAGTCATAGCATTATTAAATAGATTAGTAATGAGAGATGTATTGTGTTTTATGTATTTGGATCAGATTTGATTTGTATGAGTGAAAATGAAATATTGACACATAACTTAGCAATGGCAAAAACAAGTAGTTATGATTTTTTTATTATTAAAAATGTTATATAATAAAATGTTGTTAAGCTATATGTTACTGTATTATATTAATATTAATAAAATTATATTTTTTTGTTTGTTAGTTTGTTGTTTGGAAAATAAGATTAACAATATAATAGTTGTTGCTTGAGGTTGAAAATTTTGTCTTTATAAAAAAATAACTTGTTTTTGTTTGCTAGATAATAAAAACTATAATGTTTATCTACAACAGTTTGGTAGGTTAATTGGTGTTTTTGGACCATTTCTCAATTTGTGCATGTCATCCTTGCGTAGGGGCCATGCTAATCTTCTCTGTATCGTTCCAATTTTATCGGATGTCTCTGAATTTTGTCAAGTGGCCACTCCCAGAGATGATTGGCGATTTGCGCAAACGGTTTGTTAAGAAGTGATTTCTTATCAGAGAAGGGATCTAGAATGGGCGGGGAGACGGAAAAGGAAGGTTTTTTTAACCTTACCTTGAATTTTCAACGACGACTTTCCTTAATTAGAAACTGATATTTGGCTATTGGAGTTACTTCATGGCAGTTACTCTGGGATCTAGGATTGAGAAGCATTTAGGAGTATATGGGATCATTTTTCACGTTTTTATCCTTCAGATAGATCCTTATTTTTCCTTCAGTTAGATTCTTGGTGACACGAAGTCTTTTAGCTCTGTGTTTTTCTCACTTGTGAAGCTGGTTACAACATCCTATACTCTTCTTACTCTCCTCCTCTTTTTAAGGCATAGTATCTGGTAACTAGATCGCCAAGCCTTTGACTAGTTATTCTAGACTGTTGTATCTGATTGGGTGGTTAGATTGACGCCATGGAACACGAAGTTAGTGCGCTTATGGGCGCAATAAACAAGGCAAAGTGGGAGAGGGCAGGCCTTTTCAAATAGGTAGATGAGCTGAGTGGTAAACTGGGTGGTGGGGGCACCTCAAAAGCCTCAACTTCACATGTTGCTTTGAATCACATGCCTCCACTGTTAGTTAACTCCAAGGTGTCATAACTGGGCCCTCTTGATGCTGGAAAGACTTTTTTTCTAATAATCACGGTTTGGGTGAGAGTATTGTGCTTCCTCTAAGGGACTCTTCATTATCATCAGGTACCCAGATAGAAACTGGTTTTTTTCCTGAGGTACTCAAGTCTGGTTTCCCTGGGGGGTTTCACATCCGAGAGGAGTTGAAGACAAAAGGATCCTCATCCAAAAAAAGTGATTCGGGTCTAGAAGCCAAAGAGGCAAAGGAGACGGTTGGTTATAGGCATGGACGTTGGGCTAGAAGAAACGTGTCAACTTTCACTTTGTGCTCTAGTAGGGTGTTTCACCTATAAGACCAGAAGCTCCTTACCTTTCTCTGACTGGATGTTGTTGAACTGGTCACCACTTTGTGGATACATACTGAAGTTCCCCACGCTTCCTTTTGGTTGGTTTGGCTTTATGTTTAAAATGCCAGAAGATGTCGAACTCATACTTCATAGCTTTTGGGATTTTGAAGGAGGCAGACTAACGCTGAAAAGGTGGTGGCCAAGATTCAACCTAGCTACGGATTACTTCAGCCTCAGACATGTGTGGGTTTTACTGTCGGGCTTACCTTTAAATCTGTGGAACTTAAAAGCATTAACAACAATAGGCAACCTTCTCGGACGTTTTTTAAAAGTAGATGCAGTGAGGTTACTATCAAAAGACAAAAGATTAGCAAAGGTTTTAGTAGAGATTGATGTTACTGTTGGTTTAATGGACTCTATGGAGATAGAATGGCAAGGACAAGTTTTGATACAATGCTTGGACTACCAAGGCAATCCTTTCCTATGCCTGTGGTGTCGTCGTACTAGCCATTTAAGAAAAGATTTCTCTTACAATGCAAGTGATGAAGAAGATGAAGCTTCACGGGATGCTCCTGGTTTGGATTTGTATATGAGTGAGGGGGACCACGGAGTGTTGGGTGACCATGTTTTTTCTAGTGATCCAGACTCACCAGATGATGCTTCAGAAAATCTCATTGGTAAGTTGAGAACCTTTTGTCCAAGACTTTATTCAAATTTGTCTTCTTGGGAAGGAGATTTTATGGGTAAATCTGTCATGGCGAATGCTTTTGTGGGTGACTCGTTAGGTACAACCAAGGAACCTTCGATCACAGGGGGTTCTTTTTCCAAATACGAAAGGGTTGTGATAGGCCTCTCTTCACCCTCTACTGCTCCCTCATCACCTGTCATTAATCAGACTTTGTCAGGCCCGACCTTCCCCTCCTCTGCTCAGACCTCTTCCGACTTTGACCTGAGACTGGAAGAAGTCATGGACTCTCTGCTTCCTCCTCTCAGTGTTGTTGATAATATTTTACCTACTCTTGTCTTCGGACGTGATCTTCATCAAACTACATCTTCCAGTCTTCCTAGTAGTTCTACCTCCAATCTGAAAGAGAAAAAAGGAGAAATCTCTTGCTTGGTCTCGAGGATTGGGAATAGAACTTTATCCCATTAAGACTCGCAGTGTGTGGAAAAAATACAGACAAGCTTCAGTGGTTGAACTGATACCAAACTCCACTCACAATTTAGGGGCGATTAGAGGCATGAAAGCCCTTGCAAGGGCTAAATCATAATCCTCTTGTCCTTGAATATACGTGGGGTTGGAGGCTCCCAAAAACTGCCTTCGTTTCAAAGACTTTTGAGTATTACAAAACATGATATTATTTTCCTTCAGGAGACTTTGGTGGATGAGGAGAAAGCTAGATTTTTTATGTCTTCTCTGTGCCCTTCGTGGATGATTTCAACGATCAGTTCTCTTGGGAAATCGGGTGGATTGTTGGTTGCTTGGAACCCTTACGTATTTGAGTTACAGTCTTTCCTTTGTGTTGGCGGTATGTTGTTAACAGGTTGTCATCTACTTGATAATAGCAGGATCTGTCTTTTAAATGTTTATGGCCCGTGTACTAATAGAAGATTGTTCTAGGATTCGGGTGAATACAAAGGGCTCTTAGCTCGGGAGAACCTCATTTTAGCGGGAGATTTAAATTCACTTCTAGTGTTGATGAAGTTTGGGGAGCTGGGCACTTACCTGACCCATTGGCAGGCTACTTCAAAAATATTCTACAAACTGTTCACTTGGTGGATGTCCAGCCTGCTGAGCTCGTGCCTACCTGGAGAAATGGCGGATCTGGGGTTCAGGAAATTCAAAAAAAACTCGATAGGATGTTGGTATTGGCTTCGCTCCTAGTAATATCATCTAGGTATCGATCTTGGATTTTTCATCCTTATTTTTCAGATCATGCCCCGATGCTCTTTCAGATGAACCGTGGGTATGGCTCTATTTCATACCCTTTCAAATTTAATCATACTGTTATGATTGAAGTTACATTTGAGGAGCTAGTTCGGGAGTTTTGGAGAACAAAACATAGCAACAATCTAATCGGGGCTCAAAATCAACTAGCAATGAAGCTATCAAAACTAAAATGCAGAGTTAAGATGTGGAAAGAAAAAAAAAAAATCAGACAATCAAGCCCTTGATCTCTTAGAGTAACAAATTTCAATGCTAACTAAGAAAATATAGGAAGCAGACTCTCATCCGGATTGGACACATCGATTGAGAGTTCTGGAACGGGACAGGGATAAATTGTTGTTGGAGGAGGAGGCTCATTGGCGATTGAAGAGTAGATTGACTTGGATTAAGTGTGGTGATAAAAACAACAAATATTTCCACAATTTTTCCAGCTTCAGACGCAATAAAAATTTCTTATGGGAAATAAAAGATGAACACTGACATTCACACCAAGGTTAGGAAGCACTAAAGAAAGAAGCAAAACACTTCTTCAACTCCTTTTACAAAGATCCTAGTGAGAATAATATAGTGGAACAGGTTGCACCAGCTCGTTTATATCCAAAATTGGTCACAAATGCAAAAGTAATATCCTTTGAAAAACCAGTTACTGAGAAGGATGTTTTGGAGGTACTAAAAGGGTTCACCAAAGATAAGAGCCCGGGTCCTGACGGGTGGACAGTGGAATTTTTTATCCACTTTTTTGATATTGTTGCAAACGATCTGCTAGAAGTAGTGGAATAATCTCGTATTACAGGAGAGGTGAATAGAGCAATAAACTCAACCTTTATTGCTCTTATTCTGAAATCTAATGGGTCGACAAACTTTGGGGACTTTTCCCTGATTGCTTTATGCAATCTTTGCTATAAATTAATTTATAAGATTATAGCCACAAGACTTAGACCGATCCTCTCTCAAGCCATCTCTAAAGAACAGTTTGGATTTTTGAAAGGTAGGCAGATAATTGATGCAATTGGCACTACACATGAGTGCCTACACAGTATTAGAGAAAAAAAACTACAGACACTAATTCTCAAAATTGACCTAAAGAAAGCATACGATTGCTTAAATTGGGATTTCATAAGGTTGGTTCTTCTTCAATGTGGATTTGGATTACCCACGACCAATTGGATAATAGGCTGCATCACATCAGCATCATTTGCGGTTCTTGTCAATGGTGAGCCATCGGATTTCTTTCGTAGTGAAAGGGGGCTTAGACAAGGTTGTCCTCGGTCATCGCTTATTTTTATCCTTGTTATGGGGGGTTGAGCTTGGCCTTAAATCGAAGTAAAGAAAGCGATCTCTTGACTGGTATTGAAGTGTCAAGACTGATCCAGGTCCTCCATCTATTGTTTGTAGATGACATTCTCATTATGTCATCTGCAACTCTATTAGAGTGGGAAGAGATAAGTCGAATCTTAAGAACCTTCTGTAATGCCTCTGGCCTCCGGATCAATATTCAAAAGTCCTCTTTCTATCATTACGAAGCACAACCCGATGTTCTGAGAACGGTATCCTATATCCTTCCCTATAATTTTAGTGAGCTCTCGGAGGGTTTTAAATACCTGGGTTTTTATTTCAAAATCGGCAGGTATAAAACAACAGATTGGCTATGGATTTTGGAGAAATACACCAAGAAGATTAACCATTGGAGCGTGCGTTGGTTGTCTTTAGGAGGGCGCCTAATTTTGACAAAAGAGGTCCTGGAGAGCCAAGACATCTATTGGATGGCGTTGGCCAAGTTTCCCTCATTGATTTACAAACAAATCCACCAATCTACATTTGGTTTTCTCTGGTCAGGATGGGGGAAAAAAAAAAAGAGCTTTCACCTCTGTAACTGGCAAACGATTGCTAGGCCCAAGCATCTCGGTGAATGGGGTCTATGTAATTTATCTGGCTTTAGCAGTGCTTTGGCAGCAAACAACCTTTAGAGGGTGTTGTTGAAGGAGGGACTGTGGCAGCGTGTCATCAAAGAGAAATATTCCCCCTCCATCTCAGTGGTTAGATGGCTGCGAATTGTGGACATCAAAAAAGAATGAGGCTCCCAGACATGGAGGTACCTACTAAACTCTCTCCCTCTCCTTTTGCATTGGATAGCGTGGAGTCCAGGGAATGGACACTCTATTCTGATAGGAAAAGACAACATTCTGGGTATGGGCAATGGGGCGCTCCTCTCTGAAGAGATGATCGACATCATCAACATGAAAGGATTTCATTATTTATCTCAGGTGCAGGGGGATGCACAAGCAGGCAAAATTATTCAAAATTGGAAAACAAGTGACGAATTGGGTTTGACCAGGCTCTTAAACATTGAATGGTCTCTATACCACCGCGCTCTTATCAATAATGGTCTCTATACCACCGCGCTCTTATCAATAATGGTATTCACTTGCAGGAGAAGGTGGACATCCTCAAATGGATAGGGGGTGATTGTTCTGGGTACATCACTGTCAAAAACGTTTACTTGGTTGTCAAAAACAGAAAGTGGAATGAGAAGTTAGATGGCTGGAAAAAAACTTTGTGGAATTGGAACTGTCCCTTAAAAATTAAGTTGTTTACCTGGCTTATGGTGGAGAACAAAATCCTCTCCTGGGATATTTTGCAGTGCAGAGGTTTCAATGGTCGAGGTATTTGTAATTTATGCAAGATGCAGACAGAATCTACGCATCACCTATTCATGGAATGTGCTTTCACGTTGGAAGTATGGAGGATTATTAAATCTGTTTTTAACTTTATGGGCAACTGGATAGGAATGATTTTAAATTTCTCTGAGTGCTTCAAGCATTGGTCATTTTCGAACAATGATATTCCTACCTTACCAACTCTGATTTGTTGGGTCATATAGAATGAACACAATCATTCGATCTTTGAAGACAACATTCCCTCCATGAAGAAGGTTATCCACCTCACCACTATTTCATTAAGGGATAACTTTCAAAAGTCAAAAGTTAAGTTAAGAAGACTGGAGCCCTCACTGACAGGCTAGTGTGAAAATGTTGGTTGGTTCGATGATGCGGCTGTTACAACAGGTACAAATAGTGGTGTTGGTGGTGTGTTAGAAGTTAATGAACATTGTAAGTATAAGTGGCTCCTTAATTGCGGTCTAGGTACAAACACTCGTGCGGAGCTGCTCAGGGCATGGGCCTTTCTAACTGTGGCTTCCAGGCCTTCTATTCAGTCACTACATGTAATGGGAGATTCAAAAATAGTTATCGACTGGCTGAGGGGTAAAGGTAGGCTTCAAGTCATCTCTCTGGATTGTTGGAAAGACATTTTAATCACATTAGTCTCCTCTTTCCAAAAGGTATCCTTCTCTCATGTTTATAGAGAAGATAATCAAATGGCTGACAACCTCTCCAAGCTGGCAGTAACCGTGGATCCAGGGAAGTTGATCTTTTATCAGTGTATTGAGGCGCATGAATGCCCTCACAAGTTTCTACAACTTTTTTAGTTTTCCCTGTAAGTCACTTGTTGGTCTCCTGAGTCCTTCTTTGTGGGTTTGTTACCCTGTTATGACTTTCTTTTATGCTGACTTTTCATGGAAGACAAAGATGTGATCTCTCTCGGTAGAGATACGGTGAGTTGGTTTTTAGAGTGCCTTGTAATTCTCGTTTTGGGTGGTTAGTCTATGTTTGCTTATTTATGTTTTCATATCCTGGACTATAATAGAACAGTTTTATATCTTTATATATATAAGCAATTTTTTTTATGGAAAAAAAAGGTTAATTGGTGTTGGGTAATCTAGATAGAGCCTATATGATAAAGATATAAAACTATAAAACAAAGCATGAACAAATTAATCTTGAGGAAAGGGGATATTGTCCGTGGAACCTGATGATTTCCCTCACTTGGTTCGTTGAGGTTCAGTCCAACTGTCCTTTTTGGCAAAAGAGAATTTTTTTAGTCCACCACTTTAGTTTGTAGTTGGAAGTATTCCAGTTACAGTGACATTTCACTAGTGACTGTGTTTCTTTATATCATGACTTTTCCTAATATTACCTTGATATACTAGTAAAAATCAATAGAATAGTATTTTGTTTCCCCGGAATAGAAGTACCATGTATTAAGGTGTAAAAAGTGTAACCACTTTTCCTCACAATCATTTTAACTATATTTAATTAATTACTAATATCAAATATTATTATTATTATAATTATAATTATAAAATAAGTAAGAAATATTAAAAAACAATTCCACTTATATTCAAACCTTATTCCTTGCACTTCCAACATGTATATTCACAATAATTGTAAAAACAAAACATACAATAATATTTTGAGAGGACCATTTCCAATTGTATTCCATGTCTATCCATGACTTTTTTTTTTCCATGAAAAAAAAAATTTCACAATTTTATATATAGTATAAAATCATTTACAGCGCCAAGCCACATAGAGAAAATTCAGCGATCCGTAGCTACTGACAAGTCGGCCACCCAATACTGAACAATCAATACAAGAGATTACTATCGTTGTTCAGTGGCTGGACATGTAACGGCTATACATGGATTGACCATATCGGCGGATCAATGTCAAAACAGAGGATCTGTATCACAACCCCAATGGTCCTTTTACAAAATATACATTGGAGATTATCCATATCCAATGATCTGTTCCTTGAAGACAGAGAATAAAACAAGGAAAAAACATCAAGAAGAAGATAAACTACGGCCAAAAGCTATTTAATAACAGTCAAAACAATCAGAAAGATGAGTGACAGCCTGGTGAAGAATCAGAAGATGTTGTAGGTTGAGATCTGGCTCTCGATCCCACTGTCACTGTGAAAAATCAATAAACTACCAGCCTCTTCCTTTAACGCTCTCTTTGAGAGAGCATCAGCTTCACAGTTGAAAACTCTGGGAAAATGCTGAAATTGGATATTGGTGAAGCTTTTGGCTAGATCCATTGTTTTTTGTTTCCAGGGATCAACATGGATCG
>SNQJ01S0047933.1:36293-59469 GCA_010110895.2 Picea sitchensis | reverse complement strand
CCAAAATTGAAGCGGGAGGCCTGGGAGAAGTACCCAGAGGTGACGAAGACCAAAGGTTTCCGTTGTCGGATTGAATCCCAGCCTCCATCGTTTCAGCATGAGGCTACCTTCGTCAATGGGCCAAAAACCTTCCAGAATCAATGTCGAATCCACTGGGGTCTTAAAAATGAAGCCAAGCCACCCATGTTGTAATAGGTGAAATTTTGGAAGGTACCCGAGAATTGGTTTCCAAACTGTCTCCATCCAGACTTCTACAGTCTGAGTGCAGTTTAGTTTGTAGGCAATACGGCCAACTAGGGCGCAAAGGGCTAAGTTACAAGCTTCCGGGAGCCCGATGTCCAGACCAAGAACAAGTTTGGCGTGCCTTCGCTTCGGTTTCCAGACTTTTTGTATTCGTTTATGTGTGCCTAGTTTCTGGAGTGGAGTCGAGTGCTGCAGAGTCTGGTGGACTTTGTGAGGATTAAAGTTCTGGAAACCGGTGTTAGACTTTGGGAAGCCTGGAAGAGTGGTGTATGAAGGGAGCTGTTCCAAATGAGGTGGAGGCGAGTGAAACAAGGATGAAGAGGCTAGTGTATCAGATGGAGGGACAGAGGACTGTGTGAGCATAGGTCTTGATGAGGGTGGATGTGGGGCGACAGCTGACTGTTTGGAGAGAAAATGCTTAGAGCATATTTCATCAATCGAGGCGAGTGCTGCTGGGTGGTCCCAAGGGTCCCCCATGTGGTCGGCTGAATATCCGGTTCCAAGATGCCTGAGAAAGATAACCGAGCGAAACTGCGAGAGGGGGAAAGTCCGGTCCAATGGTTGAAATGAGAGCAGCTAGATCGGTGGTCAGGAATGTTAGAGCAGGTGACGCTCATCCCCGAACAGTGGTCAGAAGTGGGCAGGGAAAAGACAAAAGTTGCAGCAAAGTCTCGGGAAACAGACAAGGCATTGGGCTGGGGCGACTGCCACAGTAAGTAAAATAAACAACGGAAATGGTTAAAAAGAGTACTGTTAAGTGGGTATTACCGATGATGAAGCGGATCTGGAGATTGATAGGTCTGTTTACGCCCAGTAGAGAGTTTCAGGAGCTGAACCAGGTTCGAAAATGCCATGGGCGCCAAAATCGCCATGGGCGCCAATATCCCAATCAATAGTCCTCTTTATGTAAAGTTAAATACACTAGTCACAGTTAAACAAATAAGATGAAAGGAAATACAATAGTCAATGCGGATTAGGTTTACGTTGCCCACAAGTTCAGGTTTTAATTTCATGTTTCCCTTTATTTAATTTTTAAAAATCTCCAAAAATATTTATATTTAGATTAATTATTGAGTTAAGTGGGATAATAAATTATTTAAGTATTTTTATTAATTATTAATATTATATTTTAAAATAGGAAAAGTTTATAATACTTAAGGTTATTGGTTTATTCTTTATTGATAGAATTTTAAGACTTCTACATACAATTACATTATTATATGCAAACAAAACATGTCTCTAAAATAAGTTGTTGGTAATTCATAAGAGACAAACTTCCATTCTACCAAATATTTTTGGGTCTTGGGCCATTAACTTGTTTCTTTATGTTCGAGGAAGACTGAACTCTTAACCAAATAAAAAATAGTTTAAGGTCATACTCCATGACCAAAAAAAAGGGTCTCAACCTAAATAACATGTGCAAGAAAGTCAATGTCCCTTCTGGTCATCGCTTAGGCTACCTCCAATGAAGTCCATGCATTCTAGTGTCATCTAACATTAATCCCATACATGAAACCAAATACTACTCCCAATTACAATTTAACCACTAACTTAAAAAATATGTTTATTCAAATATGCCACTATGTTTATTCAATATATACTTATACCAATATTTTCTATTATTCACTATTCATAATTATGTTTATTCAAATATGTCCCCAAAAAGCCAAAAATAAAAATAAAAAATCACGACCACATACACCAATGCTAACAAAACACATGGGTGTGTATGAGTCGTGATTGAAAGGAATGTCACAATGAGGAATAGTTAAAATGTCAAGTTGCATGGTCAATTAGATAGTGAAATCCTCAACTAGTTCTATCGGGAGACATGAATATAATTAAAAAGTGTACATAATTAAAAAGGTGTATTCATATGGTTAGGGTGAGATACAATTAAAGGTTTGGTAACTTTTGAAACCTGCAATTGGCGGGAATCAACATGGTTCATCAATGGAGGTCTAGCAATTACTGGTGAGATGACTATGTTATAGAAGGAGTTTGGCTATTGAACCTTCCTTAAGATGTTTGTTTCTGGAGTTTTAGAATCGACCTCCTTTTTACTGAACCTTAACATGCCTGTTTTTTTTATTGTCTGCTTTGTATAACTGTCTTTGTCAGTCCTATGTCATAACCTATGCAACTACCGATGAGGCTTACATTATCTTTGAAGGAAGTCAAGCATTGAACCTGTTATCTCTGGATGGAGTTGTTTTTGTTATTTCGGAACCTTGTATGCATTTGTCAACTCTTTGTCTTAAGTTATTGTTATAATCGTTTTTTTGTCTTACTCCTTTCGGTAATTGAACCGAGTCTAGGGAGGTCTCTTAGAGTCACTCTAATATCCCCTTGGTATCCATGACTTAGTGACCGGTTTTTTAATAAGTCTTATCGGTTTTACTGTTGATCATTGGACTTTGTATCCTTTCCCTGACTTTTTGCCAGTCTTTGACTTGTGTTCGGCTATTATTAAACTCCTTCTGAGCTGCTTATTGGCACTATGGGATCGTAAGTGAATATTGACCCTCTCCAAGATGTCACTTCTCTTATGAACCCCTTAGACGAAGCACAATGGCATAGGGAAGGGCTTTTCAAACAAGCAAACTATGTCGAAGTTTTTTCTACTCTTCCTCCTCGTCTGAGCTATAAGTTTCCTCTTTTCACTGGCATTGACACTCCTCCACTGCCTACTACTCTTGGCTCTTATTCGAAACCTTCCTTTCCTCCTACTCGTGCTTCTGGAGAAGGAACCCAGGTTGTGTCTAGTCTACTGCAACCTCCTTCTCCTCCTTCATATTTTCTTCCTCATAGAGGTGACAAAGTGGAAGATACAATTGGTAGAAATAGGAGTTTTCAGGGCAACATAAACCAATCGAGTGTAAGAAAGAGAGTGTGGAGGCCAAACAAGAAAGTTTGGAGGATAGTTTTAGGGGATGATGTGGGCCTTGAAGACACTTGCAGGCTTGCTCTGTGTGGTTTGGTTGGTCGCCTTTCTTACTCCTATTTAGCGAATAGACCAGTCTCGGACTGGGTGTTTCAAAACTAGGTCCCTATTCTTGGATATGCACCGGAGTTGCTCTATCTTACCAAAGGCTGGATGGGTTTCATCTTTCAAACTTCCTAGGATGCCTCTCTTCTACTGAAGAGGTTTTGGGTGCTGGGAAAGAGCAACTTAATGTTAAAGCGTTGGAGAGTAGCTTTTGACCCACTAACTGAACATTTCCAACTCATGCATCTCTGGGTCCTCTTGCCTGGACTTCCTATTCATTTATGGAATGAGGGTGCTTTGAAGGCTATATGGAATGCCTTGGGTAGGTTCATCTCTTTGGATAACTCTTCCCTACAAAATACGTCAAGGAAAATGGGAAGAATATTGGTGGAAGTAGATATTCATGAGGGACTCCCAGAAGTAATGGATATTGAGTGGTGTGGGCGTCATATCAAATAGAGATTGGACTACCAAGGTATCCCCTTCAAGTGTAGCTTTTGTCATTGTATTGGTCATCTTTGGAGGGAATGCAGTGGTAAGATTTATGAGGAAAATTCAGAGGATACCTTGTTACAGGAAGACCCTCCAGATTATATGATGGAAGTGGACTATTTGGGTGAGATACCGTTCCACTGCACAAATGCGACAAGACCTCCTTTGGAGTCCTTGGACTCCTTGTCGAGTAAGTTAAGTCTTTTTTTCCCTACTCTCTATTCATCTTTATCCTAGTGGGAAAAGGAAGCTTTGGATAACTCAAGGTGGTTGTCACGTGCTACCTCGATTGTCAAAGGGACTGAGGGGGATATCAAACCCTCAAGTACATTTAGGACGCCTTTGGCACCTGTATCAGATGTGGGTAGGCCTGTCTTTATAACTACTGCTCCTATTACTACCTCTTGTACTTCCATACAAACCAACATCCCCGCCCACTCTGTCCATCTTTTTGATCGTCTTGTGTTTAGGTCGAGGGATCCAACCCCTTCACACCTCCCCCCTCCTACTATTTTTGTGGAACCCTTCATAGAACCCGATTGTAGAGAGCCTGAGGAAGATGAGAATGACCTCAACACAATTCTCGACTCTTTGATCCCCTTTCTTATAGAAAACAAAGAAGCATCAAAGCTCCCTTTATTCTTGGGGAAGAGGGCTCTTGATCATGTGGGATCTTCAGAGGCTACTAGCTCAAAGACCAAGCCGGCGAAGGAAGGGAAAGATTTTTCTTGGTCGAGGGGTATAGGACTAGAACCTTCCCCTCTAAAAACGCAAAGCGGCCGGAAAAAAATGTCTCAAGTTGTTGTAAAGACCACAGAGAATGACTCTTCCTCCATTGATATTGGACCTCTTAGAGCAATGAAAGACCTAGCGAGGTCAAAGTGGTGTTATTGCTCTCCCTGAAAGTTAGAGGGATTGGAGGCACCCTCAAAGTTGCTTCCTTCCGTCACCTAGTGGATCACACCCGACCTGAGATTATTTTCCTTCAAGAAACGTTGGTCTCTGCTCAGAAAGCAAGGGACTTTTTGTATATTTTCCGACTGTCCCAGGATGTTTGTTCCGTTAATTCTGTGGGTAATTTTGGGGGCCTGCTAGTCGCCTGGGATCCTAAGTTGTTTGAGATGGTTCCTTGTCTTACGGTCAGTGGCATTCTTGTTACTGGTAAGAGTTATTTACATAATCGAGAATTATCATTACTAAATGTCTATGGCCCTTTCTTAGCCAGGAAAACTTTCTGGAATTCAGTGGAGAACAATTGTATCCTTTCCATCAAGAACTTGATCCTGGCAGGGGACTTTAACCTCATTCTTTCATCTATTGAGACATGGGGAGGAGCCCGTGATAGAATTATTGATGAATACTATAGAGAATTGTTCCTATCCAAAAATTTAGTTGATATTAAACCGTCAAAGCTGGTACCTAAATGGAGAAATGACCGTTGTGGACAAGAAACAATATCAAGGCGTCTAGAGAGGGTTATGGTCTTAGGGGATCTATTAAATGAAATCGGTTTCTATAGGTCTTGGGTTGAATACCCGTTCTTCTCTGACCACGCACCAATTTTTATGCAGCTAGAACTATCGTCGGTCTTCAAACTTTACCCCTTTAAGTTCAATGCTCACTGACTCGATTAATTGGATTTTAAAAATATTTTCATTAAGGTATGGTAAGATACAGTCTCTCTCTGAAAGTAACGTTCAAAGACGGTTGATTTGGAAACTTCAAGTTTTAAAAAGACTTACTAAATGTTGGCATTCAGAGAAGGTGAAATTAAACAAAGCAAAGTTGATAGAGTTAGAAGTTGATATTAAAGAGATCATTAATATTCTGGCAGGAGACCTGACTAATCAAGGAGTTGAATAATCTCTTCGGCATTTGGAGATGGAAAGACATAACATCTTAAGACAAGAGGAAGATCAATGGTGGTTAAGGAGTAGAGCACTGCGACTGGCTAGTGGAGACATCAACACTTATTTTTTCCATAATCTTGCCAATCACAATAGAGTCAAAAAACATATTTGGGAGATCAAAGGAGAAAACAGTGAACTTGTCAATAATAGTAATGCTTTAAAATCAGAAGCAGTCCACCATTTTCAAACGTTCTATAAAGCATCAACTTGCCCAAATGTAGAGGAACAATGTAAATTGATTGATCATTACCCAAAAATGATCAATGATGAAGAGGCAAGGTCATTATTCAAACCGGTTACTATGGAGGAGCTAAAATCAATTCTATTTCACTTCAAAAAGGAAAAGAGCCTGGGTTCGGACGGGTGGACGGTCGAGTTCTTCATTTATTTTTTTGATCTGGTAGGGCAGGATCTCTTAGTGATAGTGGAAGATATGAGAAGTTCAGGCTCTATTATAGGAGGCCTAAATTCCACATTTCTGACATTGATCCCTAAGGCGAACAAACCTTCATCCTTTGACGATTTTCGCCCCATATCACTGTGCAACTTATGCTACAAGGTTATTTCAAAACTTTTAGCCAATCACATTAAACCTCTTCTTTCTAGATCAATCTACAGTGAACATATGGGGTTTATAAAAGGCAGATGCATCCAAGATGCTATTGGCACAGCCCACGAAAGTCTTCATAGTATCAAGAAAAAAAAAATGAAAGCCCTCGTACTAAAGTTAGATTTAAGGAAAGCTTATGATTGTGTTGACTGGGAGTTTCTTAGACTGATCCTTCTTAAAATAGGATTGGGGATCCACATGACTAAATGGATAATGTCTTGTGTTACATCCTCTTCTTTTGTTTTTCTCATCAATGGGGAGGCTACATATTTTTTCAGAAGCGGCAGGGGTGTCAGGCAAGGATGTTCATTATCCCCCCTACTTTTCATCCTCGGGATGGAAGGTCTCAATAGATTACTAAAGCACAACTTGGAGGAAGGGATTATTACAGGGATTAGGATCTCTAGGTTGACAAAAATCCTTCACCTCTTGTTTGTGGACGATGTCCTCATTCTGTCCAAGGATAGTATGAATGAATGGATAGTGATAGACAGTATTATCAACCATTTTTGCAAATCTTCAGGACTCTCGCTGAACATTAACAAATCTACAGTTCATTTTGAAGGACTCTCGGTTGTAGAATTGAACCTTTATAAAACTCTTTTGCCTTACAATTTTAGTGGCCTCTCACTCAGGTTCCTCTATCTGGGTTATCTCCTTAAGACTAGAACCCATCGATCAACTAACTGGGATTGGTTGATAAAAACACTCTCTAACAAAATTGGGTCTTGGTGCAACAGGTATTTATCACTTAGAGGGAGATATATATTGGTAAAAACAGTTTTGGAAGGTCAAATTGTTTACTAGATGTCACTGGAAGCTTTGCCTTGCTTAGTTTTAAATAAAATTAGATCATCGATGTTCAAGTTTCTTTGGAACGGACAGTCAGACAAACACCGGTTGCACCTTTGTAGTTGGGAGGTCCTCTCTAAGCCAAAAAAGAATGGGGGGTGGGGCTTCCGCAACCTCACTCATTTCAACTTAGCTATGAATGCTATTACTTTGTGGAGGGTCTTAACTCAGGATAGTATTTGGCAGCAGATCCGTAGGGATAAATATTTACATAACACCACTTTGGTCAACTAGATCAGAAGACCTACACTTATTAGCAATTCTGCTTCGAAGATATGGTCTAGTCTCATTCGCACACTCTCCTCCATCAACCATTGGCTTAGTTGGTGCCCTGGAACATGTCATCTAATTAATATTGGTCATGACAGGGTACTAGGCATTGGGGACGCCTCCTTTCTCACTGAAGAACTATTAATCCGACTACAACAAAAACAAATCACTACACTTGCTCAAGCATCGCTTTCGAGGAATCCTTACGCCTTTGTTGAGGTGTGGCGGAGCAACACGGATCTGGAACTATCTGGTGAACTTGTAAATGAATGGGAAAATTATATGAAGGCGCTGAGTGGGGCGGGGATTACCCTCCATGAAGATTCTAGGGACAGTTTGATATGGACCAGTGGTGACGCATCTGGAAGGATGACTGTCAAGAATTTATACAATGCCATACTTACTACTCACGGGTTACCGAGCTAGAGCAGTTGGAGGGTACAAGTTTGGAAATGGAGACTACAATTAAAAATCGTTCTCTTCTTATGGCTGACATTCGAAAACAAGATTCTTTCGTGGGACATCCTGCAGAAAAAAGGTTGGATGGGGCTGGGCTTATGCATCTTATGTAGAGAATTCGAGGAAGATATTAACCATTTATTTATTCACTGCAAATTCACGAAGACTGTCTGGGCGATCTGCTCACATTTCCTTAAATTTACTTGCTCTTGGCGCGGCAATAATCTCAACGAGTGCATGGATTTGTGGCTTAATTGCAAGGTTGCATAAAAAAAAATTCCAATCTTACTGAGTTGGTATACCTGGAATGAACACAACAAGTCTTTATTTTATGGGAAGACCCCCTCGGGTTGGGCTGTGGCATATAGGACCCTAGGCACACTTACAAATCTTCCCATATTCATAAATTCCTAGGTGTTAAGATTGAGTCCAGTTATTCGTTTGAATGGATACTCACTGGCTTTTTTTGATGGGGCTTCCACTACTGGGGGATCAGGTTGTGGGGCAGGGGGATCAGTTAAAGTGATAGAGGGCCCAATTGCTAGATGGTTATTCAATTGTGGCAAAGGATCAAATACAAAATTTGAATTAGTGGGAGTGTGGGCATCTCTCTCCATTGCTAAGATCCTGGAAATTCAGCATGTTCGGATTTTAGGGGACTCCAAAATAGTTATTGAGTGGTTGAAACATAAGGGTAATCTTCAAGCCATCAATATTGAAGGGTGGAAGTGTAGAATTCAGGAGTTGGCGTCATCCTTTCAAGGAATTAGCTTCCAACACATCTTCAGAGAATCCAATGCGGAAGCAGATTTTTTATCAAAGCATGCTCTAACAACTCCTAGAGGAAGACTTACCTACTACTTTTGGGACAGAGTGATGATGGGCCCCACTCATCATGTTCAATTTTTTTTTTTTAAATCCGTTCACTATTCTGCCTCTCATCAGTTTGATCCGAATGTTTGGGACTAGCTATCTTTTATCCTTATGATTTTTTACTAGTCCCAACAGGTTTTCTTCCTTTGTACTCAAGTTTCTTTTCCTTGTCACATAGGACAGTATTGCAGATATATTTTTGGTTATTTGATCTAGGTTTTGTATTCCTGATAGAACCAGTTTCTATGTTTCCCATTGTCCTGGCGATGTAAATATTATATTACTAATATAATTTGCTAATTTTCTTCTGGAAAAAAAGGGTGAGACACAATTAGTGTAGATTCATTTTAACTTTGAATTTATTAAGTATTGAGAGGGATCTAAAAAATGAGATGCAAATCTCTTGGCATTTAAAAGATCTGGAGTTAAGATGAATTTAATCTTGTGTGTGTAATGCTTGGTGTGTGTGTAATACACACACACCAAACATTACACACACAAGCTTAAATTCATCTTAACTCCAGATCTTTTAATGCTTGGTGTATGCATTCTAGCAAAAAATTTGCTTTAGATTCTTTTTCTTCCAATGTTAAATATGATTTGATTACTATAATGTTATTTTTATATAGATAAATAATTATGTAAAATATTATATTCAATTGACATATAGTGGGACAAATAAATTGGATGGATGTTACAATCTTTTCAATACTGGACTATACAATGCACCTTACTTCTCTTTGTGCAATGTTCGATTGCCTAAATTATTAATCCTTAACAATTGAACCAACAAGATAATTATAAATCACCATAAGAAATTCTACTTCCATAATTGTTGTTATCTTGTGAAAAGTAGACTTGTTGATGAAGTAGTATACTTCAAAATGAACTAGCAAACTATCAATAATACAATCATAAATTATAATAGGAGAATCAATATTTTAAAAAGAAATTAGACAAGAGCTAATCAGAGAAAGATGAAGAAAATTATTGCCTAAGAAATTTTAATTAGAGTTTGCTTGCACCAATCAAGAAGTTAAAGGAAGGGAAGCCACACAATTAAAAATTGTAGCATGAGAATCAAGATCTCAAGAAAGAATTAAACAATAATTTTTTATAAAAGAGGAAGAAATATCCTACTGAAGGAATCATATTCAAAGCCTATTGGCACAAATCAAGAAGTTAAAAAATGAAAAAGAGATGCAACAAAAGTAACAACTCATCAACAAAGAGCATTAATTGATTTAGTTGAATCAGGGAAATTTTATGAGATTAAAGCCCAAAACACAAATAAAGAAACCCTCGTAGACTCAATCGAAGTGAAAAAATTGAATGTTATCAATAATGAAGTTTTATCTGATCAAGAGCATCTAGAGAATGAGATCAAGAAACAATTCAATGACAAGACAAAATGTACAAAATTCAGTTACAGTTGAACACCCATTCATAGCCATTGAAGACATTATATCTAAGCTCAAGGGTGTTGACACACTAGTCACACACTAAGTTGAACACCCATTCATAGCCATTGAAGACATTATATCTAAGCTCAAGGGTGTTGACACACTAGTCACACACTAAGACATCAAACCTTGATTCTTCTATATTAGAAGGAAACTCAATCACTTAACTTTATCATCATCTTAATCACATAAGTCATCACCATACAATTCCGTAGAGAATTGAACTAGGGTGAACTAGCCCTTCAATGGTGTGATAGTTCTACTTAACACTTTGAAAATTATAACGTTTTGTTTCTTCAACTTGGAAAACATCAAGAATAAATAATCAAGTGAAAACATTACAAACAAGAATTAAAACTTAACATTTTCCAAATTATGCTTTGCTGACAAAGCATCTTTAAATGGAAAACAACAATAAAACGTAAAACACAATCCATAATAATAATAATTATAATAAAAGCCCACATGTCTATCAAATCTAAGGATCGTCCAATACAGAAATTTATACACATAATATATACTTATACACATTGTCACATGTTATGTTATTGTAATCATCATTTATATATTACATTTATGTTATATGATTTCATTATTACTCTATTTATTTGATATTTAGTATTTAATGTAGTAATAGCATCATTCTATCATCATATAATGATAATAGATAAAGAATACATATTTTACAGGAATATGTCAACAAATTCCTGAACTTACTTTATTTTTATTGTTTTAATATTTGAAGTGTGAGTTAATAAACATATTTTCCAGGAACATGGCAATAAAGTTCAACCTGGCTTCCTTGATTTTTATTGTTTTTAATATCTATTAGAGTTAAGGTTAGATGTATGAGGAATAAGTTAATAAGTGTACAAACTTAATTTCATTTTAATTGAAATTGTTTTCAAATTTAATAAATAACCTGGTTGGAAGTTATAATTCAATATAATTGATAAAAATCTTGACCATGAATTTTTGTCCAAGTAAAAGTTTTAGTCCATTTTAAAAAGACCCAAATTACTCCACAAATCTCCTAAAATGAATAAATAAAAACAAAAACTCTAACCCTTCCTGTAGATTCATCACTAAAAGATTCAGTCTGGTTTCCTTTAACTTACTTAAATATATACTCATTAATTAACATAAAGTAACCTAATAATTAATATAACTATATAATATTAGAACTCAATAAATTAATTATTAAACAAGATGTAATAATAATAATAAAATAGACTAGAATAATTATAAATAATAATATATTCCCTCTACAAAAATACAAAATACAAAATAGCCTTAACTACTCAACAACAACGATTTGAAGTTATAAAAGCATCCATGGAAGAATGTGAAAGCAAAGTGGCAAGTGCATCAAACAACCATTCATTCTATATGTGTTGTTGACTTTTTGATTAGTATAGGGAAAAAATAAAGTAATCTCTATGTATACAAACCTTTGTGTTATGAATTTTTTCTACAGCAAGGTTGTCTCTAATTGAAATTTATGTGTATAATTTGGGTGTGATTTGCACTGCTGAGCTATTTTATGGTTGAGTTTTTTATTTGTACTTCATTTTTTAGGTGGTAAGGATTGCAGTAAATGGCTTGGTTGAGTTTTTTATATTACTTTGTAAATTTGTAATGTATATATTAGTCATTTATGTAATTTTTTCTAAATTTGGAATGTAAACTTTTTTATATCTCATCTAAAATTTTATTATTTTATTTTTATTACAAAATTATTTTACCTAATTATTCCTTTCACACATTTATTTTGCCCATGTACTATGGAAAATGTTTTCTTCGGCAAATCGATATGTATTTTTGTACCTTTCTCTTATTACTAATATAACAAGATATATTAGGAATTATTTAATGAAATTTAGTAGATTAGAATAAATTTTGCAATGTAAATAGCATTTTTAAATTAAAAATAAAAAAGTTTAAAAAAAAAAAAAAAAAAAAAAAAAAAAAAAAAAAAAAAAAAAAAAAAAAAAAAAAAAAACTTAATTATTTTATTTTATTTCCTTTTAATCTCACTTATGGTTCTTTTAATTTGGTTTTCAGGAATTCTATGTGAAGAGGTATTCATTTTTAATGTTGGGAATAGTTAATGGGAAGATGTTACCAAGCATATATATATGTATAGCATATATATATATATATATATATATATATATAGAAAGATGTATATATATATATATATATATATAAAAGTTGGTTTAATTCACTTTGAACAATTATGTTCTCACCTTCTCACACACATGAAGAGTGTGGGTTCGAGTTCAAGAGCTTTCATAGTGACGATGTTGTCAAGGTACATGATTGTGGAAAGGAAATGATCTTTGATTAAAAATTTAAATTCTAGCGTGGGTGTAGATAATTAGGCGTCATGCGTCGAAAGTGCAATTCTACGCAGTACAAATGAGTGGCATTGTTTCATGTTGAGTCATGATATTGATGATCTTTGCAAGGTTGACTCAGATGAAGGTGTGAGTGCTCATTTTGATTTTAGAGCTTCCAATAACATAGAATTCATTAGGGCGTCTGATTCAAAGCTGAAACCGAGGAAGGCAAGGTTTCTGCTCATCGAGAAGTTTCTTATATGTAGCAACAAGAACAATCATGTAGTGGAATAAGCGAGGGACGACTCAAATTACAGATATATTAATTCATTATTGTTTGTGGGAATTCATTGATTCAATTAGGGTTTGAAATAAATCAAGAAGGAAGGAGAGGCATTGATGGATCAATTGTATCCCAACCGCTACCCTCCCTTGGCATGTAAATAGTAATTCATTTAGTTTTGTTTAAATAATACTTCATTGATTTATTTTTGGTTGGAATTATTTGTAATATAATTGTTTTCATTGTAATATATACTAGTCTAGATCCATTTTAACATCAGATTTATCAAGCATCGAGAGGGATCAAATCTCTCAAAGTGCAAACCTCTTTTAAAATAATAATAAAAAAAAACTTGAGGAAAGGTTTGCATCTCGAGATATTTGATCCCTTTCGACGTTTGGTAGATGCAGAGTTAAGATGGATCTAGACTAATCAAATAATAAAATAAAAAAATATTTTTATTGTGAAGGTCGAAATTCCAATTGAGTAGA
This sequence comes from Picea sitchensis, assembly GCA_010110895.2. Classification (NCBI taxonomy): domain Eukaryota; kingdom Viridiplantae; phylum Streptophyta; class Pinopsida; order Pinales; family Pinaceae; genus Picea; species Picea sitchensis. The sequence goes on along the minus strand of SNQJ01S0047933.1, from coordinate 46,192 downwards.
AACATAATGTTGCAATAATGTGCATCCTGAGCACACCCGAAGATTATAGTGGTAACAGTCGGATAACACGACCACGTGTCACACAAGTACGTGCCTGATGGATCTATGTTGGTTGTGTAATGGAGCCAACTTGTATTTTTTTTTTAAGTTTTTACTTAGTGTTACATTATATAACGTGACAACATTTCCCCATACTAAATTGTAGAGCACCTCACTACTCTTAGTGCAACAAGAAATTAACCATTATATAATGAAATATTAAAAAAAGAAACTAAATATAGATTTTTTTTATGATTAATTATGATATAGAAAAGTTTTTATAATTAATTATAATATAAAAAAGTAGGAATACAATAGAAGAATTGAATATCGATTTGAAGAATAACAACAAATTGATTATGCCCCCGGGGGGGCAGCTCAATTGGCAAGTGTCGTGAAAATGAAGTTCCATGAGGTTTCGAGTTCAACTCCCCCCGACTTACCTTGTGTGCCGCGTAAGGGGCATCGTGGGCACACCTGGAGGTTATAGTGGTAGTGGTTGGATAACACGGCCACGTGTAACGCGAGCACGTGCCCAACTAGTTGTTGATTCCTCCAGACATTTAAAAAAAAAAACAACAACAACAACAACAACAAATTGATTATTACACCATTGTAGAATATTAAAAAACAAGGCGAGTTGGGTAGCAAGTCCCTACCGACAGAGGAAGTCCATTAGATGCTTATGTTGAAGAGATGTTCTAGTGCAAGTCGGGTGTGTTACACGAGTGCTTTGTAGGTTGTGGTCTTGCTTGCATTGTTATTTGAATTATGTTGTACTCTGGAAAATTCACACCGACTTGTTTTCTAGTAATATGAAAACAACAACTTGTTTTCTGGTAATAAAAGAGCATCTTGATACAATGAAAGTCTATAGTGACTTTCATTTAGTTGGTATTTGCATTGTATCATGTTAATGCATCTGGTATTTGCATTTTATCATGTTAATGCATCTACTTGTTGGCATTTTCATTTTAGCATGTTAATGCATCTATTAGTTGGTATTTTTCTCTAGTGAAAATATCGCATTTTGATACAGTGAAAATTCACATTGACTGTTTTTTTAGTAATATGAAATTCACATTGACTACTTTTTTAGTAATATGAAAACAACAACGTGTTTCTGGTAATAAAAGGGCATCTTGATACAGTGAAAATACACCGTAACTAGTTTTCAAATGATACTTAGACATTGATCTAGCTTATCTTTCACATATTGAAATACTTACCATTAGATTGTAGACCATCCATATGTACTACTTTCAAATGTGTAGAGAAATCATTAAAATGAAAAAAGTACTATCATATAAATTTAAAGACTATCACAGTAAAGTTAATTTACATTGTCAAAGGATTTTCATAATCCACAATTCTACACTAATGAAAATATAAAGTTTACATTAAAGTGTGTAAAAGCATTCATGCTACATTACACTAGAGATTCAAGGTGTGTCTACATCAATTCTCTAATGGAAATAACTAGAACAAGAATACAAGTTAGTAGAACGTTAAAACTATGATGCAATGTATCAAGCAAATTTGAAATAATAGTCATAAGATTCTAAATTGATAAAATCTACTCAATCCTAAATTGCTATAAATCCATTGGATACCATTCAAAATGGATTTATAAAAAAATATTTTACATTTTTGTGGATGAGATATACATCCAAATTTCATGGACGATATTACTCATGTCCTTCATAATGAAGATCCATAACTTCTCAAAATTCCTTAGAACAAAGGTCAAACACTGTCTGATTTGAACTTTAAACATAGGATGCCAACCATTTAAGAATTAATTATTGACATAAAAAAAAAAAAATGCAGTGAATCTTATAAAATGCCCAACAATTGATCTAGGTATTAAGACAAAAAATTTGATCGGGGCCCAGGGGTGTGGGGAATCGGGCCAGACATGCTGGTGATGCATGGGATATATATTATTCTCAACTATTCAAAACTTGGTAAGACCAAATACTGCTTGGCCTAGTTATCTATTAAAACTCTATGTTTTTTGTTTAACAGTTGTTCATTTAAAGTACGTGCAAAAGGCATACAATTCGTGTACGATCGAATAAAGGTAATGTTGTTGAGCTCAACAATAATATTATCATAGGACCATTTTCAATCTGTTCAAATGGGTCCTTGTATTATATCATCATTCATCTTCAGGTATATCCTTCTTTAAAATAAAATTACGTAAATATATAACTACTACCTATTCGAGGCTAGAAAACCCTAATTTCCTAATTATGAGAAAGCATCCTCCAATCAATCCACGCTCTAGTATCATTGTTCCATAAATAATTCCAAATAAACAAATCACTAAACTTTTTTTAATGAAATCATGAAAAGTTGAAAATGCATTTCACTTAAATCTTGCAAGTCTAAATAATTTTGCAGAGAAGAACATACTCTTTCTTCCTCTTCGAAAGAGATTAAGACAACTAATTTATTGCTTCCTTCTAATCCAACCAAATCCTTTTAAAAACAAAAAATCCTTTAATATTAAAGTTTGAAAGAAACCTAATTATGTCATAATGTTCAAATTATTTGTGCATCATAAAAATGTCACTACTATGATTAATCCATCAGGAAAGGAGGAGTAGAGTCAATTCCATTATCTAATTATGTTTTAAAATAAATAGGTGGATAGAACTCAAATACTTTTCATAAAACAAAAAATCCTTTAATATTAAAGTTTGAAAGAAACCTAATTATGTTATAATGTTCAAATTATTTGTGCATCATAAAAATGTCACTACTATGATTAATCCATTAGGAAAGGAGGAGTAGAGTCAATTCCATTATCTAATTATGTTTTAAAATAAATAGGTGGATAGAACTCAAATACTTTTCGTGAGAGGAAAGTAGGTCACTCTCGTTTATAAGACATATCATTAATTTAATTTATCAAGCTTGCAACTAAGGATCATCCACTTCCTTGTTTCTTAGTAGTTGTTGATCCTTATTTGTTGATCAACGATTGTGTATTTTGGTCAATCTATAGTCATTTTTCTTGTTCCTTGTATATCCTATACTTAGCCATTTTTTTCTAAAATGTGGGTTGTGGAGCGAGCTACCACCAAGTCTGCAAGATCACAAATTCCACTCTTAGTTTATTTCTCACCCCTCCAAAATATTAACACTTAGCCATTTATTTTGTTGCGGAAGACTAAGACATCCCTCACCCCGCAAATACCTACGTCCTGCAACACTCAAAAAGACCCTTCCCATTTCTACATCACTCATAATGTACCTTCGCCCTTTTGACACTTAACCAATTTCTTGATTGTGGATGCAGGGTCCTCCCCTCATTTCTATTTACCTTTCCCTAGCCCCGCAATCTTGCATCCTACATTTCCACGTGCTCCAAAATTATTCTTGTATTTCCGCAACCCACAAATCAACCTTTTTGGTACTTAGTATATTTCTTGAAATGTGGATGTTGGAGTCCCCTCATATCTCTCCTTCCGTTCTCCACATCTCACATCCCGCATTTCCGAAATCACCACAATGCACTCTCCATTCATCACTTTACACCTCCATACTTAACCATTTTTCCGTACACCCCGATAAGATATGACCATTCCCGATGACATTTATTTCCCATCGCCACATTAGCCACCACTCGTATGAATTGAATACCATTATTAAGTGGCATGATTTTCGTAAAAGCTCCGCTATGAATCTAAAATAAGACCATGCAATTGGAAACTTTGAATTAAGCGCTACAACATTTGATAATCAAGGTAATATGTGGTAAAATTAAATAAGAAATTAAAATCCCCGTTGTAAAAAGATTGTATTGACAAAAGCACCACTTATTCATGAAAAATGATATTTGTAAGATATGCCAAGTAAAAGGAACTAATTGTATTGTGGTGAGACTATCAACATCTTGGGACACGAAGATCACCAGTTTCAGTGGTCGTAGGCCTATAAGTGGTACTTAGCTCTCCCATCCGAAGACAAAAAGTTGAACAAGGTTTGGACCTCGAGTATTGCATTGGATGGATGTGTGCTAGAAGTAGTCAATTTGAAAGAGTTGGTCCTCTGGTGTGCTGACAAATTTGACACTAAGAGAAGAATTATCCAGATACAAGGGAAACCATCGATCTCTTTAGCACCTTTAGTGTTAAGGAGAATGTTGAGACTTATTGAACCTACTATGACATTCAAAAATGTCGAAGTTGATGATTTTCTTAAAGCTCACAGCGGAGGAATGTGTTGGATATGTGTTATATTCTTTGCACGACTAGAAATAGTGTGTACATTGCGCCAGGTGCAGGGGGGTAAGAGGGGGGTGGAGCCCCCCTGAGAAATTTTTTTCCTTGGTTTTCATGTCCATTTTTGGGCAGTTTTTTGGCACATGGTTTTTCGTCGATGGTTTTCTATTTTTTGTTAAGGAATTAGGGTTATTGACTAATCCAGATCATTGGATTAGGATTTTGGATGCCACTGGATCCTATATGTATATTGTATTGTAAACAATGTATGTGTGAATGAATATAGAAGATATCGATTTTCCCGGTTTGGGTTTCAGGGGGGAAATCTTTGTGTAATGTCTGTATTTTCCATTGTATATTTTTTGTTCTTTTATTGAAAATCTATTTGTAGTAAATAATTGTACAAGGTTAAAATCTATAGAATGAAGTTCCTTGAATTTTTTTTTACAATTCCGACTAGCGATGCTACTGCTACACAAGTTGATGTATATTGCTCTTTAAAATATCCATATAAATAATTTTCCTGGCTATTTTCCAGAATAATTGGACAAGAATCCACGACATCAGTTCCAAATTATATTGTATGTATTCTCTATCATTCAATTAATGAAAATGTTGTAATTCATTGGGCCTGGATTATTTCAAATGAGATTTTGTTTCAATTGGGAAGCCTTAGGAAAACCAAGAAATTTTACATGAATTCCTATCTATTTTATGCTATGGTTCATTGCCATATTTTGGAGGACTTTCCAAGAGCTAAGAATGTGGACTTCAAGAAGGATTCAATTTCATTTTGGTATCCAGTGGTATGGAGGCACAAGGCCCCATACAAATTTCTATGAAGTGCAAAATGGTTTTTTGTCCTCTTTTAAGAAGATGATTCACATTCCCTCTACATCAAAACTATCATTAGAAGTTGCATCCTTTCTGTCAGAGAAAGGAGTTTTTGAAACCATGGAAGATTTCAATTTTATTATAATTTATGGATTTCAGTGGAAACTCTCTCTGCTACCATTTTATGTTTTTGATAGACTTTTCATTGTTGAATTATGCAAACAATACAAATATTGGGTGAATTTCTTCAATGAGAAAATAAAAAATCAATTCATCTCATTGTCATGGAAAGTTGGAGAAATGTTTGTGAAGAACATTTCTCATTTATATGAATACACAACTCAATTTGACCAGTTTAGTTTAAAAGAAGTTCAAGCAATTCAGGGTTTTGACCCTAAGAAATTGTTTTTGGCACACATGTTTTCAATTGGATATGGCTCATCTTTTAGTAAGTCTGTGAAATTATAAGGAGGGGGAAATAATCAAAATCCTCTTGAAGCATCCCTTGGAATCTCCCTAGATGATATTGAGGCATTGGCCAACACAAATGAATACTAGAATAAACAGGGTTGAGAAGCAACAAGTAAAAACCCAGGTTCACCAATTGTGTCACAGAAGAGCACCTTGACAAAAACAAAACCCCAAAATAATAGTCAAGAATAGAGAAGGTCTTCCATAGGAAATTTAGATGATGGTGGAGATAAATACCCTACTAGAAAGACAACTAAAAAATCACACACTATTCATATCTCTGTTAAAAGAAAAAGAGAATTCCAAAAAAGGAGGACAAGAAGTACCTGAAGCTAGAGCAAGTCTTAAAGACACAGAGGTTGATGCCATAATAGAAGAGACCAACTGAGATGAATAGAGGATGATCAAGAGTAGGGTTATAGTTGAATAATTGGCTTCTAAAGAGCCAGATATATTTGAGGAAGAATCTGTCACTTTACACCACATGGTGTACAATAATAATTCAAAAAAATTGTTAATTGAAAAGGTGAATTTGAAGAATAAAAATGTTTCAAAAAAATGGAAATTAGAGATCAATCTTCAAGGGATAAAACCCTTGAAGATTTTTGAGTTTAATGGAGCAACTGGTGAAGCCTTAAAGTATTCCATCGACGAGATAGAGAAGGAGAATTTGAACATAAAGGAAAAAATAAAAGAATTGGAAAAAGCTTTTCTTCCAAGACCTTTGTTTGTTGAACTCATTATTGTTATTCAACAATTTTGCAGTTTCAAGGTTGTACCAAAAACCAGCTCAAGGTTGAAAGGTTCATCGATTTTATTAATGGATGTAAGAAAATATATTGAAGATAACATTAAGAGAAGGATAGATTTGATCATTGAGATATGGGAGTTAGCAACAAATTCAACTACCCTCTCTACAAGTGTCTTGCATTTCAAAGAATATCTCCAAAAGGATTTGGAAAATGATGAAAGTTTTTATAAAGAAGCATTGGGTACATTTTCGGTAAAGGTCTTAAGTTTAAGTGATATACATAGGAGAGATCAAAATATTCCTTCCAAGACTTGGAGGAAACAAATTAGTGCTTGTTGTTGAAAATAATTAAATGCCTAAGGGAAATGGTGTCTGAATGTGATGTTATAAATACTAAAAGAGGTGATTTGTTTTTAAAACTTGTTGATTTGACTAAGGAACTTGAGGGCGCATACTTAGTTATGGGCTCAATGCTTTTATAAAAATAGAAATTACAAGAACAGTTGGATGCCTTGAAAGTTTCTTAGGCCAATGAATTTAATAACTCAATTGAGTATTCTGAAGAACAAGTGGAAAGGTGGTTAGTTTGGTACATGAAAAAGAATGAAGATATTAAAGACACACTTCATCAATTAAGACTTGATCTTAAAGAGCTGGAAAATGAGTTATTTGAAACCAAGACTAAACATGAGATAACAGTTGCTCCTATGAGGGAGTATATTGAACAATGGTTAAGAAAATCCTTGGTTAAAATAACTAAAACAAATCAACAAAAAGTCGGTAATACAATTATGCCACCTTCAGCCTAGCAACATCCTATTAAAGAGAAATCAATAAGAAATTAATAGTTCTGATCTTCCATCATAGTAATTCAAGTAGTCACTTTGTTTGTCTCTCATCTCTTTTCCTTAGTTAGTGGTCATTTTTCCTTTCTTCTTTAAGAATTTGTGAAAACTAAAGACAGACCCCTGACTATCTCCTTTATGTCTTCGAGGTCTTTATTTAATTTCACGGTCCGTGGGAGCCCAATACCATTCCTCTTTGAAGGAAAATTGTCATTTCTTTTTTATGAACTTTACAAACATTATTATTTTTATTAAAAGAACATCTATTATTTTTTACGTTCCGAGAGAACTATTCGAGGCATTATTTTTAATTTTAAGCATGAGATTTCAAATGTGTGTCTATCAAAATCTTTTTGGATATTAATTGAAATGATCATTTAAATTTCTTTGTCATATGTGGCCCTTATATTCTTTCCCTTTGTTGAATAATATGTTTTACTTCGTCGAATACTATGATGAAAATGTCATTGTATAAGACTATTTACTCTATTGGTTCATAATCTTGTATCATAGTGTGAATGTTTACTTTCTGTGAGATCCTTGGCCCTTGTTGATATTATGGTAGCTGCGGGAGGTATTTACCTCCACGTGTAAATCTGATGAGAATAGAATACTCTGGGAAGCAAGAAGAAACCCTAATGAGTTAGCTAATAACACTAGAAGACTTGTCGGCTCAAGAAGATAATTTGTATTAGGTTATTAACCTCCAAGAGAAGAAGTCGACCAGAAGAAATAATAATATACTGAACAGACAGATACCCAGAATGAGAAGTCAACCCAGGTAGTTAGCCATAATTACTATAAATACAGGAGGTCAGTGTTCATTCTAGCAGGAAGTCTCAGAATCGCAGAGAAGCACTTGTGCGCACTGCAGTGCCCAGTTTTGTGTGCGGGCTTGGAAGAGAGTTGTCGGTGTAGTTGTTGCAGCTAACAGTTACGTTTTGGCTTGGACTATCTCTTGGCTAGGGTTTGGACTATCTGATCATCCCTTGTTGGTGTGCTACCCTTGGGGAAAGGTGTGCTACCCTTTGTTTGGCTATCTAGCCTAGGGTTTGCTTCCGGAGTGATTCTCTGTCAAGGTTAAGGTGCTCGGAGGGTGGCTTCGGCCTATGGTTGGGTGACAATAGTGATATTGTCAATGGTAAAACGATCACATCCATTATATTCTAACAGGTTATGGGCCCACACCTCCTTCATTCAGTCTAATCGTTGGAAGGAAACATAGACGTAAGTATATTGATCTTGTTGAAGAACTGTCACTAGGGTTTCTAGCAGGAGCAGTCACCATAACACTGTTGCTAGGGTTACTAGCAGGTGCAGTTGCAGAAACCCTAATCCTCTCGTTGAGGCACCTTAAGTGAACGGATTGACCTAATTTCTAGACAGATCAGTGTGCTCTAGCCTAGCGCATCTCCTGATACTTTCAGCAAGCCAAGACGTCAAGTTTGAGTTTCTAGTCAAATCTAGGGTTGACCAAGTCAAAGCAGCCATGGCTTATTCTATGAAGTCATAGAACAAGTCAGATGGAGCCTCTAACTTCAGAGCATGGAAGACAAGGATTGACCTCATCCTTACCAAGAATAAAGTGTTGAATATCGTGAAAGGAAAGATCGTGGAACCAGAGTTTGAAGAAGGAAAAGGAAAGGAACCGCAGAGTGTTGCAGTTATGGAGAAGTTCAAAGACGGTGATATCAATGCCTTGAGTATCATAGTGGAATCTATAAAATACCACTTGATACCCTACATTGCCCATATTGACTCATCGAAGAAGATGTACGATGCCCTAACAAACCTCTTCTCAGTCAGAAACATTGGATAGATAATGAGTCTGAAGAATGAGCTCTGTGACATGAAGATGAATGATGATGACAGCATAACATCATACTTTGTGAGGATCTCCCAGTTAAGAGATCAACTAAAATCTATTGAAGAGATCATTTCAGAGAAGGAATTGGTAAACATAGTACTCAATGGTCTTCCCAAGACGTGGGATGCATTTGCCGCAAGAATGAACACAAGAAAGGAGTATCTGACATTTGAAGAACTTTGGACTTGTCGTGCTCAAGAAGAATCAAGGATAGATGCAAAAGAGAAACCCCAAAAGAAGTACGATGATCAAGCCTTCACAACAAGATTCAAGAAATTCAGGAACAAAAGGAAGTTTGGTTCAAGGAGGAAGACAAATCAAGAGAAAGATATTTCAGAAATACAATGCTTCAACTGTCGAAAGTATGGTCACTACAAGAATCATTGTCCTGAGCTAAAGAAAAGGAAGGAGAAACACGAAGCATCAATTGTCGAAGAAAAGGAACCTACAAAGAAGACTAAGCAAGATGAAAGAGACTTCTTCTTCTAAAGGTAACAATACTCTTCTTATTTCTTGAACATATATTGTTTGCATCATCTCTGCACATATCTTGTATATCTCTCTTGGAAGATAATGTGTTCCAAGAAGAACTATACCTATGGAAGAACAACAAGATAAGGATTGATATCATTAGATAATACAAATGAAAGGATGAAATACCTCAAACAAATCATGTGGAAGCTATTGCAAGATAATCTGAATCAATCATGAAGAGACTTAGAAGAAGCAAAGACAGAAAGAAGTCAACGATCAAGAGGAAATTAGAGAAAGACTTATGATGTTTTGTAGAAGACAACAAGATGAAAGCGTGGACTCTGTTAGACAGAGGGAGTCGATTATATGCACTCATACATGAAGCA